>JAVJIF010007286.1:0-25000 GCA_038442645.1 Agave tequilana | reverse complement strand
CCCAAACCAGTCGGTCTTAGGGCACCAGATGAAGATACATCCCTAAGGTTCGAGAACTCGAGTAAACTAGGCATGAATACTAAGGACTTAATCACCTTTAGGCGCGACTGGCCATGCTTCTTAAGGCACAGCTAACCAGCTTAATTAGTGGCTAAGTAATTATTTTATTTAATTATTTATACTTTTTTCCTTTTTTTTATTATATATATGTAAATAGAATCACTAAGTCTTTGATTAATCCCTCAATATGTTTAATGTATATATGCTAAAGAAAGAATTAAAATCTAGCTATCTTTCTTATCCTTTTTTACTTAACCTAAAAATCCAACAAAACTCCTCTTTTCGACTTATATTAAGAAATCTTAGTTAAGAGTTTCCTTAATCCCTAAAATTAAGTTTGATTCTTTAAACATGGATCAAAAGTTTCTTTTTTTTTATTTATTTTTTTCTAAAAAGAAAATGTAAAATCTAAAGAAAATGAAAAATCTAAAAAGAAAGACAAAATCCTAAAAAAGAAAAATAAAAATCCTAAAAAGAAAATAAAAATCTTAAAAAGAAAATAAAAAATCCTAAGTTAGTATCTACCCCCCCATACCTAGCTCATGCATTATCCTCAATGTATGCAAGATAAAATATGCATGAAATAGGTAAAGGAACAGAATCACCCTCGTCGTCGTTTTGGACCAGCGGTGGTGCTGGGTCGTCGTCGTTTGACAGGAAGAGAGGGAACTCTTTGTGCTAATTAGCACCAAAGTCCAATTTTTTTGAAGTTATTACTTTATTTATTTATTTTTTATTTATATTTACAAAAAGGGTTCCCAAAATACTTTACAGGGAAAATGTACAAAATGAAGTATCTCCACCATCGAGGACTTCTTTCGGTCGTATCCCTCTAGCCCGTTTACCATCATTCCAATGGGTCCGTTTAATCAGGCATAATTTGGATGCCAATTGAATTGTCATTTGAACCTTCGGCATCCCCAATTTCACCTTTTTTAGTTGTTTCTTCCTCATATCACAACAATCCTCATTAAAAAACTTGTCATCACCACTCTTCTCATTTTGAACTTCCTTATTGTGAATGCCTAAGAATTCCAACTCATCGCCATATATCTCCTCAAAGCTGAGGTCAACACTTTCCTCTAGAGATGTGCAATTAATCTAAACATCCCTAGTTGGTTCATCCAGACACATGAGTTCTTCTTTGAAGAGGTCTTCAAAAAGTATGTCAATCGGAGGTTCTTGAATTATATCCTCATGGGATACATTATTGGTTGGCTCTTTGAAAGTCAAGATATCTAAATCAATTTTCCCCTTTTGAAAGGGTACTCTAACATTAGAATCTTCCACATCAAGATGATCGCATTCATTTTTAAATAATTCATTAAGAAATAGCGACTCATCTTCTGAATCTTCACTTTCTTCCTCACAATTGTTTTCAACAAAGTTTACCTCATATGTTTGATCTCTTGTCTTACGAGGTTGTTTGTCTATGTTGAAGACATTCACTTCTCGAGTCATGTCGCCAAAAGTTAACCTCATGGATCCATTCCTGCAATTGATGATGGCAATTGCAGTAGCAAGGAATGGTCGCCCCAGGATAACAGGAGTTTGAGCCCGATGATTGGTGTTAGACACAGGTTGTGTCTCAAGAACTATGAAATCAACAGGGTATATAAACTCCCCAACTCTGACAAGGACATCGTTAATCTCCCCTTTGGGAATCTTCACAGAGCGATCTGCCAGTTGTATCGTAACTTTGGTCGGACGGAGGTCGCCTAACGCTAGTTGTTGATACACGGAAAAGGGAAGGAGATTGATATTGGCTCCCAAATCAAGTAATGCCCTATTGATAGTAGTCTGTCCTATGATACAAGAGATGGTTGGGCTCCCTGGGTCCTTGTATTTCACAGGAATTGGCCCAGTGAGCAACTCGCTGATGTTTGAAGCTAGGAAGACTTTCTTAGGAATATTTGCTTTCCTCTTCTTGGTGCACATTTCCTTTAAAAATTTGGCATATGACGGAACTTGTTGTATTGCATCAGGAAGAGGGACATTGATTTGGACTTGATTGAACATTTCTCTTATCTTCTCCATATAAGCATTCAGCTTTTGATTTGCTAGCCTATTTGGAAATGGTATTATAGGCTTGTATGGTTGCTCATCTACCTTTTCTTTCTCTTTGGCTTTTGAAGTTGATGGTTGCGAACTGGAAGATGGATTGTCTTGAGTTGGTTGCACCGGAACAGGAGGTGTTGATTTGGACACTGATTTGGGTGGTTGATTGGAAACCTTGTTATCTACCCGCTTCCCAGATCTCCGAATATGAATAGTGTTGCATTGACTGGGGTCCATGTCTTCAACTTCATGCAGAGGGAAGTGATTTTTGGGATTGGGCACTGGCTGGCTTGGTAGCATTCCTTTTTGTCTCTCATTTAAAAAATTAGCCAATTGCCCTATCTGAACCTGTAATTTATTCATATCCTGATGTTGGTGGGTCATCATTGAAGCCTGGGTTTTGGATAGGGTTTCTATCATTTTTTCCAAATCAGATATTCTCTTGTCTGAATGATTCTGTGGTTGATGTTGCTGATATGTCGGCTGGAAATTGGCTTGGAAATGTGGTAGACTCTGATAAGACTGGAATTGTGGTGGACTCTGATATGAGTGAAAATTTGGTGGATTCTGGTTGAAACTGGGTTGATTTGACTGAGCAGGATATTGATGTGGAAATGGTTGCCTAGGTTGCTCAGGACCAGACTGACTCCAAGAAAAATTTGGATGGTTTCGCCATCCCGGATTGGACGTTTTGGAGTATGGATTGTGGTTGGGTCTGGTGTAAGGAGCATTCGTGTTCTCCTGATACATTTGAGACTGGTAAACAAGACACTCCTCAAACAGGTGGTTGAGATCATGGCAGTAGGTACAACCCGGTTTGACCACAGGTGATGGGTTGACCTGGTTCACAGCAAAATGTTCCTTAATTCAAGCAGTTCTATCCTCTTCATCAGTTGTTTTATTTTAGCCTCAGTAGCTATAGAGGATTCTATTGAATGCATACCAGTTCTGGAAGTGGTGGGAGTGGGTTTTTCTGGACATGACTCCCACTGAATTGTTTTTTCAGCTAAGGCTTCAAAGAGATCCCACCCCTAATTCTCATCTTTCTTTAAAAATTCTCCTTGGCACATGGTTTCAAGGAGTGTCTTCATTTGGTAATCAAGTCCGTCATAGATAATTTGACATTGCCACCATTTCTCTATGCCGTGATGAGGACATAGGGCTAGTAAGTCTTTGAAGCGTTCGAAATATTTCCAGAATGGTTCATTGGATTCTTACTTGAATTGCATAATATTCTTTCTCATGAGGGCTATTTTGTGAATGGGATAAAACTTTTTAAGAAAGACTTTTACAAAATCATCCCATGAAGAAATCGAACTGGTGGGAAGATTGTAAAGCCATTTCTTAGCTATATCTTTCAGCGCGAAGGGGATGAACCTTAGTCTAACAGCATCCTTAGTTAATTGGGAAATTCTCATCATCACACATACTTCTTCAAACTCACGAATGAAGAAATACGCATCCTCGGATTCTAAGTCATGAAGTCGCGGGAGTGTGTTTATAAATTGTGGCTTCAGCTCAAAATTATTTCCATTGGTCACTGGGAGAAGAATGCATGATGGAAGTGAAGTGCGGATCGGGTAGAACTTGTCTTGAAGCGAAGTGTTGTTTGCCATTATTGGGATTGTGTCAGGTGCTGGTGTTTGTGCAAGTGTAGAAATCCTAACAAGTCTTGCAGAATCTGGATCCCGGTACCACTCTTGCATACACAATCACAGACAAGTTCACCGATCACACAAGCGGAAAAAAATTAAAATAACAAACAATAAAAGAAAAATCAATCACAAGCTATCTAGGATACCTGGACCTAGACGACTCCTAACTGTTTGATGAACCAAAGAAGGTTATTGCTCGAGTCAGACCACAGTTAATCAGCCAAGTAGGGGCAAAATACGGTGGGAGGTATCCGTGCGTAAGCAATGGGCCTTAATTATGGCAAACCACGGTATCTTCGAGGCGTAACCTCTTAATCCCCAACCTTAGACACTGATTTGACCGGAGTATGAATCAAAAATAATTTCCAACTTCAGCCGATCTCCTACTGAGTCCGGATGTCCCTAGGGCCAACGTCTATCAGATTTTATTAAAAAGCTTGGGATTGTGAGTGCTTGGATGATGATTTTTGGGCCAAGGAAAGGGTGATAAAATCCTCACCTTATCTTGTTTATTGGGTGATGCCCTTAAAATCAATTTTGTGCAAGTGTACAATATATACAAACAAGGTTCACTCAAAGCGATGTAAATCAACCAAGAAGTGAGTCCTATTCGAAATGCAATGCAAACGTACCTTGCTCCAGCACTCTTCAACAGTAAAGTAAATGAATTGAAAAGACACGTGCCTAAAAATGCAAACGTCTAATCAATTTTTAACTTTACAACAAATGTTTTACTGTTGATTATTAGCAGGATCCTGGTGAAAGCATACAAGAAATAAGATTTGCAGCAGCTGTATTTTTCAAAGCAAGCAACCCTGCACAAAAACAGTGAGTAGTCAACTCTTCTTTGTCGCGGATCCGCGGCTTTGGCCGAGAAATCGCGGCAAATCAGAGAGTACTTGGTCTCTGCTTTCTTGAGCAGAGGCCCAAGACCACTTATATGTTACTGCAGTGCTTTGTTTTCTGTTTCTTCAACCTGTAACCTGCAACAGAGAAGAAAATTCGTTTAGTTCTTCACTTAAATCAAAACCGTTGCTTTCCCCGGCAACGGCGCCAAAAATTTTGCTCGGAATGTAGGAGTGTACTTATATTCAGAGATAGAGGGTTTAGAGTCAACCTTCTTTGTTCGAATGTGATGCTCAAAAACTCCAAGAATGTATTCACAATGTTTATTTACTCCTTCCGAATCACCGCAATAGTATGGTCTATTACGGGTCGATCCTCAGGGAGAGCTCGCGATGGAAGCTTTACGGTTAAGTTGTGAAGAAAGAAAATGAGAGTTCTTCTATGTTCAAAAGAACAAAATGACATGGAAAAGTAAAGGAAGAATTCGTTGTGGATTTGTTGCATGAAAAGAAAAACGATGGAAAGAAAAGTGAAAAGAACTTGTAAAACTTGACTAACTTTGAAAGAAAACTTGAGAAGGAGAACTTTTGAAAAGACTTTTAGATGAAAGAAATCATGACTAGCTAACCTTTCTAATTTACTAACTTACTAATCTCATAGGGTGATGCATGCCTCATGTTGATTCATCGGCAAAGGTTTTGTCTTACTTGTTAGGTCAAATACTTTTCCACTTGGAGGATGAGTGTTCTTCTCGGTCTTGTCTTGTAGCCTCATTGATTCATCGGCTCCCGATATAGATTTTCAATGATGAAATCAAGGAGTGTCACTCAAGGTAATGCTAAGGAAGAAGATACAAGATTCATTAGTCATTCAAAGTCATACTCAAGCTAGCATTGAAGTAAGAAAATTGTACAACAAATAGCATAGTTAGGTGCTCCATCTCCATGTTCCATCAAGGCACTTGTTCTAAAGATAAGGCTCTAAATGAGGCTCACATGAATCATATGGAAGGAAAGCAAGCATTTGCCAAGAATTAAAGTGACTCATCTTCATTGGGGAATAATAGAGACTTGAAATTGCAAGATCATAGTATAGCAATCACCCAAGAGTTAGAAGTTAGCAAAGTTAGTGGTTACCTAGTCATGTTAGAAAGAGTTAGCTAGACATTGCAATGAAAAGAAAACAACAATTCATGAAGAAGAAAATGCAATGGAAAGTAAAACTTGAAGAAAGTAAAGAATAAGAAAGTAAAGCACTAGAATTAGTAAAGATGAGAAAATAGATGGATAAATCCTTGTATTCAAGTTATCACTCCTTCAATTACAAGCTTTCACACTCTCTCTTTCTCTCTTTTGCAGAATTCTAGAAGGAAGAAGAAGATTACAAGAGCACTAAAAGAAACTAGAGAAAATCCCTACAATTCTCTCAAAAAATACAAGCTCTTCTCTCCTATCTCTCCTCCCTTTTCGCAGAGGCCCTAGGGGTCTATTTATAGGCTCCAGAGGATGAGGCTCTTAAATCTCGACCGTGGGATCAAATCGCTGGCTCAACGGCCAGATTCCTGCCGCGGATCCGCGGCTAGAGCCGCGTTTCCGCGACAGAATCTTGGCCGTTGCGCCAACGAATTCTGTTGCTGTTCTGTTACAGTCTGTTGGCCACGCTGGATCTTCTAGAAGGCTGGGGATATGCGTGGATGATTCCAGATCTGGGCTTGACTTTTGGGCTTTTCCTTTTGGCTTTTAATTAATCCCATTAATTCCTTGATAATTCTATAGATTATGGGCCTTCCTCTCCATTAATGGTGGACCTGCAAATTTAGAGAGAAAAGAAGTAAAAAGCTTATTTTTATTTACATAAAGCATGATATGGATGTGAAAAATGATGCAAAAATGAATAACAATCAACCGGCTTTGATTAGATCGAAATTGAGTTGCTTAATGGCCCATAGGGCTTAGTGTTCTAACTCGACTAGAAGATGACAGGCTTTTTCAAATACGATTCTATATGGAGACATCCCAGGACAGTCTTAAAAGTAGTGTGATAAGCCCACAATGCATCATTGAGATTGACCGACCATTCCTTTCGGTTTGTCCAACAGTCTTTTCGAAAATGAGCTTGATCTGTCGATTGGTCACTTCAACTTGTCCATTTATTTGGAGATGATAAGGAGTGGATAACTCGTGATTGATGAAATATTTCTGCATCAGAGCTTCAAAAACTCTGTTGCAGAAATGCGATCCATTATCACTAATTATCGCTCTGAGGGTGTCAAATCGGGAGAAGATATTTTCTTTGAGAAATATGACAACCACTTTATTGTCATTGGTCATAGTAGGCACAGCTTCTACTCATTTAGAGACGTAATCTACTGCAACCAAGATGAACTGGTTGCCGAAGGAATTTAGGAATGGTTCCATGAAGTCGATACCCCAAACATCAAAAATTTCAACTTTAAGAATCGGGTTTAGGGGCATCATGTCTCTTTTTAGAAATTTTCTCAATCTTCTGACAATTTGTACATGACTTGCAAAAGTGGAATGAGTCTTTGAACAAAGTGGGCCAGTAAAACCCACTTTGTAAAACTTTCTCTGTAGTCTTGCAGGGACCGAAGTGTCTGCCACACGCAAGTTCATGGCAAAAGCTAAGCACACTCCTCTGTTCTTCCTCTGGTATGCATCGTCGAATAGTCTTGTCGGGACAATACTTAAAAATATACTGCTCTTCCCAGAAGAAGTATCGTACTTGGGTAAAGAAATGACACTGGTCTAACTTTGTCCAGTCAGCGAGTAATTGTCCAGTGGCCAGATAATTGACTATGTCTGCATACCATCGTTCCTTAAAAATGGCCAGAATATGCTCATCTGGGAAATCCTTGTTGATCGGATTTTGTATTCTCGATGCATTTGGAATTCGTGAATGATGATCAGCTACCACATTTTCTATACCTAGTTTATCCCAAATTTTCAGGTCAAATTCTTGAAGCAAAAGGATCCACCGAATCAATCGGGCTTTTGCTTCCTTCTTAGTCATGAGGTATTTCAATGCCGAGTGATCCATGAAAATCACCATCTTTGATCCTAACAAGTAGAATTGAAACTTTTCTAACGCAAAGATAACGACCAAAAATTCCTTCTCGGTCGTTGTATAATTCTGTTAGGCGTTATTCAGGGTCCTACTCGATTAGTAGATCACGTGCTGCTTATTGTCGATGCGCTGTTCAAGAACAGCGCCGATAGCAAAATTGGAGGCATTGTACATGATTTCAAACGGTTGTGCCCAATCAGGAGCAGAAATAATAGGCGCAGATTTAAGGTCTTGCTTAACCTTCTCCCACGACTTGAAAAATTCATCATTAAAATTAAAGGGCACGTCTTTTGCGAGCAGTTGGTTAAGGGCCTAGTAATTTTGTTAAATCCTTAATGAACCGTTGGTAGAATCTAGCATGCCCTAGAAAGGATCTGATATCCTTGATGTTTATGTGTGGTGGAAGCTTAGCAATCACTTCTACTTTTGCCTTATCCACTTCAATTCCTCTCCTAAAAATCCCATGGCCTAAGACAATCCCCTGTCTCAACATGAAATGACATTTCTCCCAATTCAGAGTTAGATTATTTTCCTTATATCTTTGCAAAACTAACTCTAGATGATGAAGACATTAATCAAATGAATCTCCGTAGATGGAGAAGTCATCCATGAAAATCTCAAGAAAACGTTCTACCATGTCGGAGAACAAACTGAGCATGCACCATTGAAATGTCGCGGGAGCATTGCACAATTCAAAGGGCATGCATCGGTAGGCGAAGGTTCCAAATGGGCAGGTGAACGTAGTTTTCTCCTGGTCTTCCGCAACAATAAGGATCTGATTGTATCCCGAGTACCCATCTAGGAAATAATAGTACTCATGTCCAGCCAACTATTCAAGCATTGGTTGATGAAGGGTAGCGGGAAGTGGTCTTTACGAGTGGCCGCATTCAACTTTCTATAGTCAATACAAACACGAACCTTGGTAGGCAGTCTTGTTTATACCAACTCTTTCTGCTCATTCTCAACCACCGTAAAATCAGCTTTCTTGGGGACCGCATGAACTGGGTTAACCCATTGACTATCAGAAATGCAATAAATGATCCCATTGTGTAATAATTTTAAAATTTTCATTTTTATAGTCTCTTGCATGAATGGGTTAAGCCTGCGCTGGGGGTCCCTCCTAGGAACCGCTTCATCAGTTAAGTGAATTCGATTTTGAACTATTGCTAAACTAATCCCCTTGATATCTTTCATTGTCCATCCAAGTGCTTCCCTATGTCTCTTCAGAATAGACATCAAGTTGTCCTCTTTTGCTCGGTCAGGTGGGATGCTATTATGACTGGCAGGGTTTCTCTTCTGCTCAAGTAGGCGTACTTAAGGTGTCCAGGTAAGACTTTTAGCTCTAGGGAAGATATTGATTCATTGGAGGTGATATCTAGAGTTTCGGTCCTGGGATGAGGTATACTTTGGCTTGATGCCCAGTCCACTGCCGAATCTACGATTTGGTCTAGATTGAAATCCTTACATTCCATATCAAACTCACTCTTTGTTTTCATCTCTATGCTTTCTTCATGCTCACCGGTCAAATTTTCAGTGGAATTGACCTCAAAAGTCTGATCATTTATATCCCTGGGTTATCTTCCAAGATTGAAAACATTGACTTCCTTCGTCATGTCTCCAAAGGTCAGTCGCATGGACCCATTCCTACAGTTGATTTATGGCATTGGCTGTAGTAAGGAATTGGCGCCCTAAGATGACTGGAGTTTGAGACCGTGGATTTGACACAGGTTGGGTCTCAAGCACAATGAAGTCAACGGGGTAGATGAAATCCCCGACCTGGATAAGAACATCTGTGATTTTCCCTTGACGATTTTCATAAATCAGTCAGCTAACTGAATGATGACTCGAGTTAGACTCCGCTCGCCCAACCCAAGTTGCTGGTATACTGAGAGAGGTAGCAAGTTGATACTTGCTCCAGGTCAAGGAGTGCTCTGTTAATTTCTGTTTGTTCTATGGTGCAGGAAATTGTGGGACATTCGGGATCTTTGTATTTTACCGAAATGGGACTAGACAGAATTTCGGTTATGTTAGTTACCCAGAATACTTTCTTGGGCACATTTGTCTTTCTCTTCTTTGTACACATATCCTTAAGAAATTTGGTATACGCTGGGACTTGTTGGATAGCGTCTAGAAGAGGTACATTTAGTTTGACCTGGTTAAACATCTCAAGTATCTTTTCCATATGCATGTTCTTATTATTATTCCTAAGCCTATTGGGAAAGGGTGCTACAGGCTTATGAACTTATTTAGCAGCTTTTTCCTTGTCAGATGTTTGTGGAGCAGATTGGGAGGAGCTAGCAGAGGTGGAGGCAGGAGTAGAATCAATGTGGACAGGATTTTTCTGTTGGTATACCTGGTTATTCGCCTTCTTTTCAGATCGAAGAGAATGAACAACATTGCACTGATTGATCTGGGGATTCTGAATTTCATACGCTTGATTGGAGTTCTTAGGGTTAACTAGCAGCTAACTAGGTAAAGTACCCTTTGGTCTTTCACTTAGAGAGCTAGCTAACTGACTCATCTGCATTTTCAATCTCGATATAGCCTGTGAATGATTGTTCAGTGTTTGTCCCTGATTTTGCATGAAGGTGGTTTGGGACTTCATAAAAGCCTTCATACTTTCCTCCAATTTACTGAATTTCTTCTCAATTGGTGAACTTTGATAGGAGAAAGATGTAGCTTGACTGGGAAATTTCGTTGGATGAGTGGGTTGGTGGAGATGATTGGAGAAATTTAGCCTAGGAGAATTGTTCTGGACCCAAGAGAAATTTGGGTGATTTATACAACCGGGATTGTACGTTTGCGAGTAAGGATTATGCGGCGGCCGTGAGTAGGCCGCATTCATGTGTTCCGGCGGCACTTAGTGAGTCTAGAAAACAGGACACTCTTCAAAGACATGGTTCGGTGCCTGACATTATGAACAACCCGAATTGTGAATTGGTGGTGGGTTGATTTGGCTGACATTGGCTGGCTCTTTTATTTCTAGAGCCTCTATTTTCCTCATCAGGGTTGCAATTGTTTTCCATTGAAAAATGATCTGAGGGAAATCTTACAAAAAAGAATTGAGGAGCAAAATTACAAGTACTTCTTTAAAGAAAGAAAGAATACAAGTAAATCACCTCTAAGATTTCTGGGAAAGTGTGCCGGTTGGAGTCTAATCAGCGCGCGACCACTTTGTCCCGTTGATGATGTGAGCGATCAATCTTTGAATACTACTACTTCGGAATTCTCCCCCACTAGAAAATAGAGAGTTATGATTCCCTTAATTGTCTCCATTTAATGAGGAGACGTGGGTGTAACTACCCATTAACTCCCCCCACTAACTTAGTGGGGCGGTTACTTTCCTCATGCGGAGCTAGCCTCTTCAGGCGAAGCTATCAAGAAAGCTTCCGGCGAAGCTGTAATTAGCTTCAGGAGAAGCAGTAGTAAGTTATCTCTCTGTGGAGCTATGAAAAGTTTCATGCGAAGATATCAAGAAAGCTTCTGGCGAAGTTAGAATTAGCTTCCTTCGAAGTTAGAATTAGCTTCAGACGAAACTATAGGTTAGCTCTCTGTGGAGCTATGAAGAGCTTCATTAGAAGCTATCAAGAAAGCTTCTGATGAAGTTAGGATTAGCTTCAGGCAAAGCTGTAGGTTAGCTCTCTGTGGAGCTATGAAGAGCTCTCGACGAAGCTATCAAGAAAGCTTCCGGTGAAGCTAGAATTAGCTTCCGGCGAAACTAGAATTAGCTTCAAACGAAGCTATAGGTTAGCTCTCTGTGGAGCAATGAAAAGAGCTTCATGAGAAGCTATAAAGAAAGCTTCCAGTGAAGTTAGAATTAGTTTCCGGCAAAGCTAGAATTAGCTTCAAGCGAAGTTATAAATTCGCTCTCTGTGGAGCTATGAAGAGCTTCATGAGAAGCAATCGAGAAAGCTTCCGGCGAAGCTAGAATTAACTTTCGGCAAAGCTAGATTAGCTTCAGGCGAAGCTGTAAGTTAGCTCTCTGTGGAGCTATGAAGAGCTTCATGCGAAGCTATCAAGAAAGCTTCCGGCGAAACTATAAGTTAACTCTCTGTGGAGCTATGAAGAGCTTCATACGAAGCTATCAAGAAAGCTTCCGATGAAGCTAGAATTAGATTCAGACGAAGCTGTAAGTTAGCTCTCTGTGGAGAGCTTCAAGGCGAATCTAGACAAACTTAGCCTCTATTCTCCTTATTTACGTGATTAATACCGGTTGTGTTATCATTATTCTAGTTTGTCAGGAGCTGAGCCAATATTTGCTGGATTTGTCTAAGGCTTCTTGCTGGGCCTTGGAAGTCTGCTCCTGTGCCTCCATTCGATGACGGAGATCATCATCATTATTGTTATCAGCCATGTTGGCTGATACAAACCTTGCCTGAACAGATCTGATGGTGGCAGAGGAAGCGTAGCCGCTGGCTTCTTCTTCATCATTGGACCATTGGAATTGGTGTCTCAATAGTTCTGGCAACATAGCTTCTGAGGAAGAAGGTTGTCCATAATTACAGGGTATTGTATCTTAGAAGGCACCCTTTTGTTCGACCAGAACCTGACCTAAGCCGGGGCTATAGTCGGGCCTTGGAAAACTGAATGAGGAAGTGCGAAACCCCTGTATCCTTCTTTGAGATCATAGCAGATCCCTTCCTCTACTTATCATGTTGACGGAGGCAGCTGCGAGGTGAGACACCTTCACTATCTTCTTCTTTCGAGACTTGAGTTTCTCTGAAGTTTGAACTGACAGCCGATTGAACACTGATTGTTGGCTTGGAGGAGAAGTTGTGGGGAATAGTCCCAAACAACAATGGGCGGAATGTACCATCACAGGTTGACACCTCGCTTGTCCGCACTGGGATGGTGAGATGTGAACTGGTTCTTCGGAGCGGAGTTTCCACTTATTGCTCAAATAATCCCGCAAGTCTCTGTTACCTAGATCCAACTGATCCAACGCGGAGACTCGGGAAAACTGAATGTTAGCCCGCTTGGGTTAAGAAACCCTGAGCTTAGTCTTGAAGACTTTCTTTTGGGCTATAAGCGAAGCTAGGATAGCTTGTCCTGAAAGAGTAGCTTCGCCTTGTGCTATAAGCGAAGCTAGGATAGCTTCCCCTGAAAGAGTAGAAGGCGAAGTTACTGTTTTAGTTCTGCCTTTGAAGGCGAGCCTAGCTTTGTTGCGGAAGTTCTTCCTGTGAGCGAGGCTGAAATAGCCTCGCTGTTAGCACTCAGTGGTGCTTCATTTTTAACTTTGCGGTTAAGGTCTTTAGCACTTAATGCTTTGGTTTTATCGCTAGCGGCGAGCCTATCATTGCTCAATAGTGCTGATGATGTAAGCGGGGTTACAGTAGCCTCGTTGTTAGCACAAAGTGCTTTAGCCCTAGCCTCGCGTGACAGGTGTGGCTTAGCTCTGTGAAGAGCTGAAATAGTCTTGCAGTCAGAGACTATTTTAGCTTCGCAGGAAGCTGAATCAAGAGATCTATCTCTAGCCTCGCATGGGACTACAGTTTTTGCAATCCACATAGCCTTAGCAGAGGCTGTTTTAGGTACACAAGGAACCTTTATAGCTTCACGCACAGTTTTAATATGCTGGTGCGTGGCTATGTTAGTCTCTACTGAGACTGTGCTAGACTCGCATAGAGTCTGTTTAGCCTCGCTTGAGGCTGTAATAGGCTTGCAGATAGCCTTATTTGTCTCAATAGAGAATTGCTTCCAAGAGTTAGTCAAAAGGGCTCTGGCTACGCTGACCTCCTTGCGCACATGTAGGGAGCTTGTACTATCCCCAGAGAGAAGTTGTTCAAATCTCTCTTGGTCAAAGTGAATGACCAACGTCTCAGCAATAGATCCGAAGGTCTGATCGTCGCATTGAGGCACTTAATTCTCAACAGTGGAGAATGCATTCCCAGTGGAGTCGCCATCTTGTTTTCCATTGAAAAATGATCTGGGGGAAAACTTACAAAAAACAATTGAGGAGCGAAATTATAAGTACTTCTTAAAGAAAGAAAGAATACAAGTAGATCTCCTCTAGATTTCTGGGGAAGTGTGCCGGTGGGAGTCTGATCAACGCGCGACCACTTTGTCCCGCTGACGATGCGAGTGATCAATCTTCGAATACTACTGCTTAGAAATTCCTTCTCGCCTGGTTCCGGAGATTCCTTGAGAGGGAGGAAGATCTTAGGTATTAGCACCCTGAATTGATCCTTATAGGATTAGAGAAGTGATTCTCTGAATTCTTGAAAGTGAGAGAGTAAATCTCTTATTGGCTTAAGCTTTGAAGTCACCAAAGAAGCTTATGGTATTCAAAAAGCCTCTTGGACTTGAATTTCTTCAAGACCATGAGCCTAGTCTACTAGTGGGCTATTTATAAGCTCAATAGGGAGTTATGATCTCCTTAATTGTCTCCTCTTAATGAGGGATCATGGGTGTAACTATCCATTAATTCCCCTTAATTGGCTCCTCTTAATGAGACATCATGGGTGTAATTACCCATTAATTTTCCCACTAGGAAATAGGGAGTTATGATTCCTTTAATTGTCTCCTTTTAATGAGGAGACATGGGTGTAACTACCCATTAACCCCCTACTAACTTAATGGGGAGGTTACTTTTCTCATGCGGAGCTAACCTCTTCAGGTAAAGCTATCAAGAAAGCTTCCAGCGAAGCTAGAATTAGCTTCAGGCGAACCTGTAAGTTAGCTCTCTGTGGAGCTATGAAGAGCTTCATGCGAAGCTAGCAAAAAAGTTTTCGGTGAAGATAGAATTAGTTTCAGGCGAAGCTGCAAGTTAGCTCTCCGTGGAGCTATGAAGAGCTTCATGCGAAGCTATCAAGAAAGCTTCTGACGAAATTAGAATTAGCTTAGTGAAGCTGTAAGTTAGCTCTCTGTTGAGTCCTTCAAGGCGAATTTAGACAAACTTAGCCTCTCAGGCGAGGCTATCCCTTTGAGCTCATGTGATGCTAAGTGTTGAACTAACTCAGCATCTTAGGCCTGCTTAGGTCTCTTTAAAGGCAATCTTGGCTTACTGTTTGCTTCACTGAATCAGTAGAGTCCAAGTCGCTGATTTGTCCCTCAGAGATGGGCAAAAACTGGTTATCAGCTTGTCTGTGACTTGTCTTTTGTAAATGCCGGCAAGTTAGACGTCATTCAGACCGGTTGGAAAGCTGTCTGAGAGTTTGTCTTTTTTGAGTGTCAACAGCAATCTTAGCTTCTACAGTTATTGATGATTTTAAGGATAGGAGCCCTCCTTTTGAAGCTATGAACTGTGAATTCTTTGACTTTTCTGAGGCTGGCTCCCATTGTAGGGTTTTCTCAGCTAAATCCTCAAACAAATCTCAACCCTAATTTTTATCTTTTAGCAAGAACCCTCCCTGACACATGATTTCTAATAGGGTTTTCGTTTGATAATCCAAACTATCGTAGAGAATTTGGCACTGACGCTATTTCTCTACACCGTGATGAGTGCACTGAGTTAGAAGATCTTTGAATCGTTTAAAATATCTCCAGAATGGTTCGCTTTGTTCTTGTGTAAACTGCATGATATTCTTTCTGATGAAGGCAGTTTTGTGAATTGGGTAGAATTTCTTCAAGAAGGCCTTAACGAAATCATCCCACGTTGTAACTGAATCTATAGCCAAACTGTACAACCATTTTTTAGCCAGGTCCTTTAGGGAAAAGGGAATGAAACATAACCTAACGACATCGTCTCCCAGCTGGGGAATACGCATCATGAGACATACTTCTTCAAATTCCCTAATAAAGAAGTATGCGTCTTCCGATTCTAAACCATGAAATTTTGGGAGAGTGTTGATGAATTGAGGTTTTAATTCAAAGTTATTTTCATTCGCCTCGGGCAATTTATACAAGATGGCACTGAGGTTCTGATCAGGTAAAACTTGTCCTGGAGCGATGCCATCACCGGTTTTGGATGCAAGGGTAGAGAAGTATTTCTAGTTAATCTAAAAGTTACAGGATCTCTCACCCACTCTTGCATGCAGCACACCACAAATAACGTATAGACAACAAACAATCAAAAAGAATAAAAAAAATAAACAAAAGAAAGAAAAATAACCACCAAGCCTTAGTCTAAGGTACCTGGACCTAGGTGACTCCTAATTGGTCGATTCTCCGGGGGAGGTTGTTACAGGAACTTGACTACAAGCTAATCGGTCAGGAAAGAGCAAAATTCAGTGGGAGGTATCCGGGAGTGAGATACGGACCTTAATTACACCAAACCATGGAGCTTTCGAGGCTTAACCTCTCAATCCACTTTCCTTAGACACCGATTTTGTAGAAGTATAGTTCTTGCAATTTTCACCCTCGGTTAATCTCTTAATGAGTCCGAGATGTCCTTAGGGCCAACGTCTATCAATTTTTAGTTAAGACTTGGGTTGTGTGAGTGCACGTGGAGATTGTTTTGGGCTAAGGAAGGGTGATGAAATCTCCATCTTATCTTGTTTATTTGGGATTTTGCCCTTAATATCAATTGTGCAAGTGTACAATATTCACAACAAGGTAACACTCAAAGCGATAAATCACTCCAAAATGTTGGTCCTATTCTATATGCATGCACACGTACCTTTCTCCAGCACTCTTCAATAGAAATTGAAATGAATTGAAATAGACACGTGCCCTAAATGCAAGAGTCTAATCCGATTTTCAATTTAGCAACAAATGGATTTCTGTTGAGTTTATTACAAATGTATAAGATGAAGCATACAAGGGAACTAAAAAATTTTAGAAAGTAATTTGAGCGATTTTCAGCAACCCTGCAGAAGAGCTTCTTGTTAGTACTTCAATCGGAAAAATTCGCTTTCACACGAATTTTCCGAGGGCAAATGAATTCATTGTGCAGTGTCTTTGACCACCACTCTTGCTTCCTATAATAGCTAGTTCCTTGGTACTTCTCCTACACACAAAAATAAAGAAATTTTTTTAGTATTGAACAATAAAGTCGTTCCCTTCCCGGCAACGGCGCCAAAATTTGATCGGCAAAAAGCATGCACAAATATAAATAAAGGAGTGTGGGGTCGATGTTACTGCTTTTGCGATTCTTCCATAGTAGCAAAATGGCTCTATGAGTCGTATCCACAAGGAGGGAGAGTGATGGAAGCTTTGATGCGGCTTCGTTGTTCAAAGTAAAGAGAAAGATCCGTTGTTCAAAGTAAAGAGAAAGATCTTTGTTTCAAATAAAGAATTTGAAAGTAAAAACAAGTTGGTTTTAAGAATTGTTTAGAATGGTTTGGTGGTTTGTAAAAATAATTTTTCTTAATGGTAAAAGCGCATGGCTAACTTTCTGCTAAGTGCTCCCACTAATCTCTAACTTCTTGAATATGTAGCCTCACGATGAATCATAGGCAAGCATAACCCTTATGCATAGGAACTATTCACGTAAAAATTGAGTGAAAGTTCTTCCTATAACTTAGCTTAACAAGGCAAAAACTTGAACATTCCCTTATCAAGATCCAATAGAAGGCGAGAATAAGGGAAGAAATAAGTGCACTAATGGTATCGGCAAAGTTAAAGGAATATCTCTAACTTACAAAAATAAGTGAAGTTTACAATCTATATATCATCAAAAACCCGTTAAGCATTAAATATAAGAGAGCTAATACTTGTAGGTAAGTTAGAGTTAGAACCCTCGTCTTAAGATGTCATAGCTGTCGTTTGCACAAGACTTATTTGACACTATTGACTCATTTGGGTTATCAATCAAGTTGTTTAAGATTAGTGGGTTAGTAGTTAGTTAGCCATGCAATGAGAGAGTTAGTTAGATATGATAGTAAAAGAAACTACAAGAGAGAAGAAGTAAGAGAAAGCGTGTTACAATAAAACAAAGAGATAGAAGCAAATGAAAATAATAAGTAAATGGAAAGAAGAAAGAGAAGTAATTACTTGTATAAACTTATCACCCTTCAAATACAACTTTTATACACTCTCTCTCTTTCACTCTAATGGCTAAACTAAAACTAAAAGAAGAAGGAAACAAAACAACTACAACTCTTAAAAATAAGATAACAACAACTACTAAACTCTAGATATCCCTCTGTTGAACCCCAAGGGAGGTATTTGTAGGCATCAAGGGAAATGGGGCCAGGGGGACAACCCCTGGCCCAAAGCACGGGTGCGGACGCGCCCGTATAGCCGCGAAAACGCGGCCAGGGCCGCGAAAACTACCTGCCATGTGTGGTCACGTCTATCCCCTATCAGTTGTAGTCTTCGAATTTCTAATTTGAGTCCTCAGGTCTGACAGAATCTCTTTCTAGAGTCAATGGCTACTTTGTAGGCCTTTAATCACCAATTAAATGGTGATTTATGGTCTTCTTCTCTATTGCATACCATGGACCTAGAATCACACAAGCAAACCATTATTAGCAGTATTTTAAATAAGATAATTGTGCAGATGTTATAAAAATTATGCAATATTAGGGACTAATCAATGCATGAGCACAAGGTGACTTCTTTGCCGAAATTACATTTTAAATGGACTAATGACTCTTTTTATAATGTCTGTAGTCTTATCCCAACGGCGAAGAAGTCATGGGCAAGCCTCGACAAAAAGTACAAGACCGAGGATGTCGGTACTAAGAAGTTCATCGTGAGACGATTTTTAGAGTATAAGATGGTAGATAGCAAGACTGTGATCAGTCAAGTACAAGAGTTTCAACTTATCCTACACGAGATAGAAGTTAAAGGCATGATTCTACCTAAAACTTTTCAGGTTGCTACTATTGTGGAGAAACTCCTACCTGCGTGAAAAAATTTCAAAAACTACCTAAAGCACAGGCGCATGAAGCTAAAGTTGAATGATCTCATTGTGAGGCTAAGGATTGAGAAGGACAACCAAAAATTGGGAATCATTCGATGCCGGTGAACGAGCGTCTACTGATGACGGTGTTGATATGAAGACTGTGACTCATGATTGCAGTCCTATATGAGGACTGTGATTATGGTCGCATTCCTTTATTAGAAGACTAGGAATATGGTAACAATCCTTTTATTAATTAAAAATTAGGACAGTTTATAAGAAAAACGACCATTGTCAGTCCCAATAAAGGTTGAAAATTATGTTTTTGTGAGGACAGAGATCATGGTCACAGTCCTATAAAGACTCAAAAATATGTCTTAATAATGAGGACTGAGATCATGATCGCAGTCCTATAAAGACTAAAAAACAAGGTATTTTTATGAGGATTGCGATTATGATCGCAATCCTGTAAAGATTCAGAAACATAGTATTTTTATGAGGACTGCGATCATAATCCCAGTCTTCAGAAATAAGGCATTTTTGTGAGGAGTGCGGTCATGATCGCAGTCCTAAGAAATAAGATCAACAATCCGCATTTTCGAAGTGATCCGTTTTTTCGAAGCGATTAGTGCGAGGCATTTACGTCTTTCGCCACTGAGCGCTTGACATGTGAACAGACCTGATTGATTTAAAAAAAGAGGTGGCTGAAGTGAATAAAATTATGAACCTGAGTTTTTTTTCCTAATTACAATTTAACATGGGGGCTGTAGCGAAATCCCCCTAATTACCAATAGTGATAACTAATAACTAATCTCTACTATTTAATGCAAAATCTTGAGTCTTAACAGTTGTCTCACAGTATGCTCTCATGTCTCTCTCTTTATATTTTATCAAATAAAACATTAAAAAAACTTTATAGCTAACATTAAAATTTATGTTATTTTTTCATTGAATATTATTATTATATGGGTATAACTTTTTAATAGTTTTCAATTGGTTTCATGTCGCGTTTTTTATATCATTAAAATAAAAAATTATTTAATTAAATACTACTCAATTATGAATTCTATAATTTTATTTTGAAAGTATATAAGTATTAAATATATTTATTTCATCTAGATAGTTTTTTTCATCTAAATTTTCCCCCATCAAAATAGATTGTTTTACTTAACACGTGTAATAATCTAGTAGGGGTAATAGCCAATGAAGATATGCTCGAATGAGAGTGAGTTATAAGGAATCTCATGTCGAATCCTCTTAATATTTAAAAGACTAACAGGATAGTTATCTAAAACTTCCTATTAATGACATAATAGTTAATTAATAATCTTTCCCAGCTCCCAGAGCGAGAAAGACTTTCAGTTCCCAAGCCTCCAAGCTCCCAAATCCCCTCTTTAGGGTTTCTTTCTACTCCGGCGTCTCGCGGGTGGAAATAAGCGATCTGGTAGGCGGCGTTAGGTAATCTCCCCAATTTTATCTACCCCCAATTTATATCAAAGAGTGGTTTTATTTTCCTACTGATTAGTTAAATTAATTGTTAATTTTTGAGGGATGAACTTTCAAGATTAAGGAAATTGTGTTATGTTAACAAGTTTTTCCTCTGGAAAAAGAACTATTTGGTGGTTTTTTGTAGATTAGTACCGGGGTTAACCTCTATTTAATTTTATTTGGCCGAAAAAAAAAAGATTTTTGGTCCACCCTTGTGAGAGAGCGGATATTTTCACTCAAAAAAATGATGAAGGCATTTTAGGATTATGACACCTATTATTTGATAAAGATACCTTACTTAAAATAAAAAATGGTCAAAAAAATTTCTTCTCCTTCTCCCCTCTTACCTCATGCCCCCACTCTTCCCTCGACCCTCTCCTTCATTGTCGGCAATCTCCCCACACCCAGGATCTCTCCCCAGTTGTTCCGTTAGAATCCAACAAACTAGAGTCTATTCGGCAAAATATGACCGAACATCAGGGGATCGTGTTAGGAGAGGAGGAGGAGAAGAGGAAAAATAAATATTTTGAATTTTCATAAAAGCTTAATTTGACAAAAACAAATAATAACACTCTTGTAACAATCTGTGGGGTGCCTTCCTCGTGTTTTTGTTGGGTGGAACATCCGTTCCTAGGGGTGCCACCGGATACGGATTATCCGCGGATATCCGCATCCGAATCCGCCTCCAATCCGGATACGGATATCATTTTTCCACATCCGTCAATATTCGTATTCGTATCCGTATCCAAAAGGTAGGTGCGGATACGGATATGGTAAACGTAATATCTTATTCGTATCCGATCCGATATCCGAATGTTGCGTGCTTCATAATGATATCGGCATGGAGGAGACTATTCTTCAATGGAATAAGGCATTAAATTTTGATATTTTGAGTTGGTGAAAAAGTAATAGTGGAAAGTATTCGATTCTTGCAAGAGTACCACAAGATATTTTGAGTATTTCGACATCAACCATTGCATCCGAATCGGCATTAACACCGGAGGACGTGTAATTTATTGTTATAGAAGTTGAATGACAATGAATATGGTGAATGTATTGATATGTACACAATAATATCATAATATGTATCACATTTAATATTATAGTAGATGAGATAAAAGTAATATAAGTATTTCTGTTTAATTTATCTTTAACCATATCCATTTTTTACATATTCGATTAGTATCCGCATCCGATCCGCTAATATCCAATTTATATCTGATATCCGATTTTGACGGATACGGATATTATTTTTCCACGTCCGTCAATATCCGTATCCGTATCCATATCCGAAGGTTGGGTGCGGATATGAATATGATAAAGATAATATCCGATCCGTATCCGATCCGATGGCACCCCTATCCGTTTCCCCTCATGATCTTCGGATCTCCGGTACTTCATACTTGTCTGTCTCCATCGCCGGGGGCCGCCACTGCCAGGTGGCGAGCCTCAATTCGTTTTTCACGAGCGCGTTCCCGCCCTGCGGCCCGCCACGTGGGACACACGTCGATCGCACGGCTAGCACGCACCCGTATGTCCACGTGGCGTGCCCAATTCACGTGCCGGGTCCATCGCCCGCAGCTTCTCAACTCGTGATCCCATCCCTTCATTTCAAATCTTGACCGTCCGATCCCTAGAAAAGGGGCCGCGGTGTGGGCCCCACCGTCGGTGCAAATAAAACAGCCGGCGGCCCCCCTCGATGTTGCTCAACAATCGTTTCTCTTTTATATATGCCGCGGTTTTCGTCAGTCCCACGGTTTAAAAACCCCGTCCGTTTCCTAATTACCCCCTGATTTGGAAATTTCTCGGTTTTCCGCTAAAGCTTTTGCTTGGGTTTCAAAGGTGACGCCTTTTCTTTGGTTTTCTCGAAGAATCCTATCGCATATCTGAGGATCGTTGACTAGCTACGGCTTGAACCGTATCAAATTATGTGGGAGTTTTGATAAGTGATTCGATTTTTCTCTGTAGGTCGCCATGGCTGCAAAGTATCGCGCCCTTCTGCTGACGGATCTTGCGGTTCCAATTGGAGCAGTTCTTTCTGCGATTAAGGATGTGGGAAGTGAAATCTCGTCGGAGGATGATGTTCATGTCATCACTCAAGGCGATTCATTGGGTAAATTACTTAATCTTTTTTTAAATTTATTTTGAGTTCTCTGTGAGTTTGATTGGAAAAATATTTAGTCAGCATGAAATATTTGCAAAATTCCATCGAATTAAGAAAAAAATGTTGAGCAATTGATGCTAATGATTGATTGGCTTCGCCAAGATAAGATCTTTTGCTGGCTATAGATCTAAGAAAATTTTGCTTTACATTTAAATTGCTCTTTCGTTCACCTTAGTGAAGAATCATGGGTTATCTATACGTTTGCTGCAGTTTAGTTTGTAGAATCCATCCTCACGTTTAAAACATTACCGTCGTCTGAATTGGAACTTTTGCAAAATGGTGGGCTTAAGAATTAGGAAGCAGTGTGTGTTAGTATCGGTCAGAAATTAGAGTTTGAGTTTGGCTAGTATGTGATTAAATTGAGGGGGTTGGTGACAGGAGGGAAGTTGCCGATCGATTCTGCCTCGGTGGAAGTCATTGTTTCCGTTTCAAAGGCCCTCGACCTTGTCACGGAGCAGATGCTCGAAGAGATCGGCAGAGTCTTGAAGCCCGGTGGCAAGATCTTAGTGCAAACATCTCTAGCTTCTACAGAGAGTTTGAGTGAGGTAATATCTTCATATTCCATGATTGATAAGTGCATCAATTAGTCCATTATGGGGTTCTATGGGAAGATGCTTAATATTTTATTTTTGCAGCAAAAGTCTGCGCTTGAGCGGAAACTACTTTTCGCTGGGTTTCTTGATGTACAGGCCTTGGAAGCTAAAGCTTTCTTACCGCTTGAAGGTGCACATTCCCTTACGGTGAGTGAAGATTATGAAATTCTGGTTGATTTCTCTTAATGTTTATTTGTTGGTTATATCTGTGAGTTTTGAATGTGACTGAATCTAAGGCTTTAATCAGATTAAGGGTATGAAGGCTTCTTGGACAGTGGGCTCATCATTCTCCATCAAGAAAGTTACGAAGGCTGTTCCCAAGATTCAGCTTGATGATGAGTCAGATCTCATTGATGAAGACAGTCTCCTGACTGAAGAAGACTTGAAAAAGCCACAGCTTCCTGTTGGTGAGATATTGTAATGATTGTTAGTACTATGGTTTTTTGGTCGGATTGTGTCTAGCAAAGATCTTACAGTTGCTTAATATTGCAGTTGGCGATTGCGAGGTTGGAAGCACAAGAAAGCTTGCAAGAACTGCACTTGTGGCCGTGCTGAGGAAGAGGAGAAAGCAGTGAAGTTGGGGCTTACTGCAGAACAGATAAATAACCCTAAGTCTGCATGTGGTAGTGTAAGTACTGTGCATTTGCTATGTGACCTACTGAGCCCCTGAGTATTTGGCTGATTATTCTTTGAACACTGCAGTGTGGGCTTGGCGATGCGTTCCGGTGCAGCGGATGCCCTTACAAGGGTCTTCCTCCCTTCAAGTTGGGTGAAAAGGTAACAGCATGGATTCTCGCATGTTCTTTATGTTTCACTATGTTGGCAAGATAATGTGAGCAGTTAGATTGCTTAAATCATCACTTGAAATGTGATTACAGGTCTCACTCCCTGGAAATTTCCTTGTTGCTGATATTTAAGAGAGGAGCTTGCCCTATATCAGGATATTTTGTAGCTCTGCGCAGAAGTTTGATGAATATATCATAATTTCAGCAGAAGTTACGAGGGAATTCCATTGACAAACCACTATATTAGAAACAGAGATCAGGACAAGGAAATTACACATGGATTCTGTTTACAGACCGATAACCTCATCATTTTTTTTCCTGTTCCCCATGGTATCAGGTAGTTGTGAGTATTCCATTGTAAGAACTTTCCAGTTTGTTGGTTTAGAAGAGAATGAAATATACCATGCATGTTGACTATGCTCTCAAAATTTTGTTAAAGTCTTGCAATGTGATTGGTCCTTGGTCCTTGTTTGTGTTAAGCAATACGAATACTCTATTCACAAGTTTGCAATCTGCTTCTCTGTGTGAGCAGTGGAAAATACTCTTGTTACATGTCAACTGATACGGTGATTGTCATCCTCTCTGTTTGAGCACTGCATTGTAAGAACTTTTCTTAATTCGCAGAAAAAAAAATGAAACATGCATTCTAATGACTCTCTTCAATTTTTTGCTGAACAGTCTTACAATGTGACTGGTCCTTGTTTGTATAAGCAATGGAAATATACTCTTTTACAATCAGTACTTTTCTTTGTGAGCAATGGAAAATACCCTTTTACATGTAAGCTAGTCTGTATTGGCTGAGATAGAAAAACAAGAGGCCCTATGGACCAACCAAAATTTCATTCAAGAAGCTTATCAATCGAACAAGACTACAGGTGTTACATCTACACCACCAAGAGGTGGTATCACCTTGTTATCCTCAGTATTGGCTCTGCAGGTGATTAAGCAATGACATACAGGAACTTGCCTACGGGGAGCTTCGGATACCAAGACGTGACTATCTGAGGATGAAAAGGAAGCCAAATGCCGAAAGGAAAGGACCCAGTGCCAATCGCGGTCTTTGCTGTTGCTGGATCTTGATCTGCTATCAGCAAATCTTGGCTGCAACTCAATGCAGCTGGGTGTAAGCTCTGGGTTTCGTCAAAAGTATCTGAAGGCGCAGGCTGGATGCTGCAGGTGACCACCATGATGTTCAATCGGCTTCTCATGGTGACACTCCTGTAAACATTTCATGTTAGTACTCCTATATGCCATAATAATAAGATGTGTCTGTTGGACAATATGATGTGTCAACTAATAACCGAGCTACAGCCCAAACTAAAATGTGATGACATTGCAATGAACCAAAAATAGATGATGTTATAGTTAGTCTTTGAGAAAATTACCAGTATCATTATTTGTGCTTTGGGTCCACATTAGACAACATGATTATTATACTCATATAACGAGCTTTAACGCTCATGAGAAGAGTGGCTTAGTGATTATTTTGAGCATGTCGAGAAGAAGTGTTCCTAAAGCAACAAAATTCATTTCATTTTAAA
>JAVJIF010007285.1:0-239634 GCA_038442645.1 Agave tequilana | reverse complement strand
AGCATGATATATTGTACATTCTTTCTTTACGTGCTCAGGTTTCTTATAAAAGAAATAGTCCTCATTTTTCTTAGGTTTCTTTTGATCTGGACCCTTAGCAACTCATCCTTCTTTCTTTTCTTACCCTTATCCTTTGAGGTACTGACCAGATGAGCACTTTCAGATTTGTAATGCTTAAGCCTTTTCTCTTCTTGCACATAATATGAAATGAGCTCATTCAGAGTACATTTCTTCTTCTGACAGTTATAACTGATCTTAAATTGACTGAAGTCTGCAGGAAGCGAAATCAATACCAAATGTACGAGCAAGTCCTCAGACAACTCGAGTTTAGTGCCTTAAGCTTGGAACCAATATGAGATATCTGCATGATGTACTCACTTATGTTTTCCTTACCCTTGTACTTCATATAAATCAAGCTAGCTAAAAGCGTGCTTGTTTCTGCCTTATCGTTTCTTTATAAAATATTCTCAATTTTGGTAAGAAAATCTTTAACCAAGTTATCTCATCAGATATCGCACCTCGAAAGGCTTCTGAAATGTCACGCTTTATGATCATAAGACTCATGCGATTAGAACATTCCCATTTCTCAAAGTTCTTCCTATCATCAGAAGAACTTTCAGCCATAAGAGAAGGGGGTTACTCTATCATTAGTGCAAGATCTAGATCCATGCAACCAAGAATGATTAAGGCATTCTCTTTCCAATCCTTGAAGTTTATCTCATTAAGCATGGGAACATTGTTTGTATTTGCAGATATAGCAGCAGTAGATACAATAACTGTACAGAGAATAAATTAAATAAGCATGCATGTTCTCATCATAATCAAATAATAACTTTTTAATTTAAACAATTATGGAATACATCTCAAGGTACCTAGCACAACATTAATATCAAGTCTTTAGACAGTAATATCAACTTGTAAGTGGTACTCTTGGTGTAGCAATCAAATGTTGACAATAAATCTTGTCAAATAATAAATTTATCTTTGAATCAACTTAGCATTCACATTGAAACTTTATAATTGTCACACATTTATCACCACAAGTGTGTATGCAATTAGGCCAAATATTATCCTTCCTTTGGGTCGGTTAATACTCGCATGAATTCACACACATATAAACATGTCAACATTCTAAAGAAGCTAATCTACACAA
The DNA here is from genome assembly GCA_038442645.1 of Agave tequilana. Taxonomy (NCBI): domain Eukaryota; kingdom Viridiplantae; phylum Streptophyta; class Magnoliopsida; order Asparagales; family Asparagaceae; genus Agave; species Agave tequilana. Next base: position 238,481 of record JAVJIF010007285.1, on the reverse strand, counting down.
GAGCTGTCACTTTGGTGACATCTTCAATTAATTTTTATTAAATGTTAGACAATTTCAATAATTTATTAGATGTACCCCAAATTCGTTTAAAATTTTGAAAAGTCTCAAAATTGCCCAAAAAGGGACCCAAAATTGCATGACGCCCGAGCGCAGTGCCGGGGTCGCCCGGAGCCTGGGTGAGCTCCTGGCACGGGCGCGCCCGCGCTGCCCAAAATATATATTTCTTTCTTGAAAACCTAAGAATAGATCTAGTTTTTTTTTAATCCATAAATCTGAAGAAAAAATTTACCAAAACCAAAGTAATCAGGCAATATGATTCATAAAAGCTAATTTGTATTTCAATCTCATGGAAGTATCAATAAAAAAATCCCAAAATTTTGAAATTTAATTCCCAAATCTAGGAATCCTCAATGGAGTGGCTCTGATTCCAATTAATGGATCTTTAATTAATAAAAAGATTCGATGTACAATAATCATACTTAGAATAAACAAGATCAAAATCATAACTTTATCTTTGACATAGATCAAACCTTAAAGATAGATTTAGTCTCCATGAATATTCAAAGATATGAGAAAATTAAAATAATAAGAGCGGAAACGTATTTTGATCCATTGATTTAATTTCTTGAATTGTTGGGATGGATAAGGCCTTCCAAAAGATCCGTATTCCTCTGAGTTTTCTCTTTGCTTAAAGAGATCTCAAAAAGAAGAAGAAGACTATACTTTATATAGCTATACACATTAAATTCACATATGTGAGCCTAAACATGTTGAATTATTTCCTACAGATGTAAGATAGACAACCATTACGAAAGTATACAAGCACAACATATGCTTTTAATGGCTTAAAATTATGTTTTCTTTTAAAGAGCAAAAAATAAAAGAATATGGTTATCCTATGTCATTAAATAAAAAAATAATATCTTAAGCATGAGAACAATGCTCTTAATGCTTTGTTTGTAAAACCTTTATTAATATCAAAGAACAACATTGGTCTAAATTATACTAAGGTTCCCTACACATTAAGCAAGAGAGTATACACATATCATGAAGCATAAATTGACATAATCTGAGAAGAAAACAACATCAAAATACTGGCTACAATTGTTGGGATTTGGGTCGAACAAATAGTCCCACATCGGCTAGACGTGAGGATGGTCTTGGGAATATAAGGATTTGGGCAACTCCACCTAAAAGGCTAGTCTTTTGGGATGGAGCCCCGAGTCCTTCAAGTGGTACCAGAGCTTCCAGGTTTCGCTTGGGATTTCTGAAGATTCGGAGAGCTCGAGATCTGATCCGGTGTGGAGATCGTGTGTCGATCTCAGATCAGAGGTATTGATGTTCATGGAGATCGTGTGTCGATCTCAGGAGGACGCAAGGAGGGCTCGTGGAATCTGAGGTGGAGTAGATCCAGAGAGAAACTCGATCTAGGGTTTCAAGGGAAAGGTAAAAATCCAATTTTTATCTGAGTAGAGATCTATTTCCAGTTGATTGTTCTTCCGCATAGATAGAGGATCAAGTAATCTCAATGGCAGAGGAAAGTACTTCGGTTAAGACCATGCATCCTCATCCGAGGATCGACGTGGTGAAGTTCAATGGTACAAATAACTTCGGGATGTGGAGATGTGAGGTTATGGATGCCCTGAATGCATCGAACCTCGAGGATACTCTCCTACAGGAGAAGAAGAGGAACACGACCATTGATGAAGAGTGGGCAAAGATGAACAGGTCGGCATGTGGATTGATACGTTCATGTTTGTCGCAAGACATAAAATATCTTGCACAACATGAGACATCGGCGAAGAAACTGTGGGACACCTTGTAAAGAAATACTGACTAAGAGTGTTGAATCCAGGTTGCAGCTTAAGAGTAAGCTGTATAGCTTTCGGATGAAGAAGGGGAGCACAGTAAATGAGCACATCAATCGATATACGAAGCTTCTTACAGACTTGGTAAACGTAGATGTCACTATAGATGAGGAAGAAGGCGATCATCTTTCTGAACTCACTCCCGGCAGAGGAGTATGAGACATTCACTCTGACCTTCATCAATAGAAGGCAGACCTTGGATTATGATGAGGTGTCGTCTGCACTGTCGAGTTATGAGACGAGGAAGAAGGAGAGGCATCCTTCACAGTCAAGCTCATCGGCGGAGGCACTGGAAGTAAGAGGCAGAAGTTCATCGAGGAAGGGCAAGGAGGTTAGAGGAAGATCAAAGTCCAGGTCGGGCTATAGGGATCTGAGGAAGGATCAGTGTGCCTTCTGTAGAGAGATAGGGCACTGGAAAGTGGACTGTCCGAAGTTCAAAGGGAAGAAGAAGGAGTCGAAGGCTGAAGCAAATCTATCAAAGGTGACGAATACTCAGAGGAGTAGTTCACAGGTAGATGAATCAGATTCGGACTCGTCAGGTTTCTCGTTTTCAGTCAGTTCTCCCATCATTGGTAACTCATGAAAAGATGAGTGGATTCTGGATACAGGTACAACATACCATGCGTGCCCTAACCGGGCTGATTTTTCAACTTTGAGAAGCTGGAGGAGTGTTCGGTCGTTATGGGCGACGATCACCCATGTAGCGTGGAGGGTGTAGGTACAATCCGAATCAGGATGTTTGATGGGATGGAAAGGGAGCTGAAAGGAGTGAGGTATGTACCTCAGTTGAAGAGAAATCTAATCTCCGTGGGAATTTTGGAAGCATCGGGCATGGTGATATCTGTTCGACATGGCGATCTCAGGATGATCAAAGGCTCGATGGTGATGATGAAGGGCGTCCGCCGAGGAAACCTCTACTACTTGAAGGGTAGTACGATTACAGATCAGGTGGAGACTTCGAGTTCCTCAGAAGATGGTGGCCCGGAAGTCTGGCAGGGAAAGGTCGGACAGGAAGAAGAAGAATCTTTGCGAGCTCCTGCAAAGAAGGAAATGGAAGGTGCTGCTACCTGCAAGTCAAAAAGTGAACACAGCGTTCTGGATAAGAAGAAGGTGAGATTCAGCACCAGTACTCACCGCAATGAAGGTCTTCTTGATTGTGTTCACATGAGCATATGGGGACTTGCTAAGACGGCATCGCTTAGAGGTCACAGGTACTTTGTCTCATTTATTGATGGTTCATCTAGGCAGGTTTGGATATATCCCATGAGACAAAGGGGTGAAGCCCTAGATGTGTTGGTGAAGTGAAGAGGAAGAATGGAGAGGCAGATAGGTAGGAAGATAAAGGAGCTTCATATTGGTAATGTTGGAAAGGACATGTACCAGTTCCTACGATTTGGCCAGAACACAGGTATTGCAACTCACTTCACAACAGGTACAGATGGGTTGGCTAAAGAAGTGATCCGTCTCTTACTGGAGGAGGTTCGGAGGTTGTTGTCTAATGCAGGATTAGATAGGTCGTTTTGGGCTGACGCGACCGAGTATGCTAGCCATCTCATGAACAGATCAACTGCGATAGGAGGTAAAGCTCCATTGGAAATTTGGTCTGGGGAAGTTGCTCAAGATCATTGTTTACTGCGGAAGTTTGGAAGTCCGGCCTACTTCGGTACCAAGAATGGTAAGTTGAATCCGCGAGCAAAGAAGTTTGTCTATTTGGGCGTCAAGGGAAACAGCTACAGGTTGTGGGACCCCGAAGACAAGAAGATCGTGATGAGCAGGAATGTCACTTTTGGAGAGACTTCAGCGTTGAAGTCCACCGTCTCTCAGCAGGTGGAGAGGACGAAGACCAAGGTTAGATCGCAGCGGGTGGAGGTTGATGCTACTCCATCATCTCCAGTTGATTCGGCATTAGAGGAGACTTCACCGGATGTTACACCGGGTGGAGATCATGATACCAAAGGTGATGCTGAACAGGTTGACGACATTGTTGAGGATGTCGAGTTGTTTGCAGCTATAGGAACAAAGGGTGAAACCACGCTTGTGGGGAAAGAAGCATGAATCTCAAGCTTGTGATCGTGACAAGCTGAAGTTGAAGGCCGTTGTCCTCCATGATGGTCGGGAAGAGGTTCATATGACTCAGTCAGACAGGTTCACTGCTGCAAATAGAGGTGCAAGTGCTTGAGCTTGATGAAGCTCATCTAAATGAACTACAGTTGGCTTGATCCTTTTGGGCAAAGGTACGTAGGCAGCCGTAAAGGCGCAGCCATTTGGTGATGCAACTCTTATGAAGCTTTGGGTTCTCGAGAAGTTGTTTGGATCTTCATGTAGAGGTGAAGAGTTGTGGTCGTTTGGAGCTTCACGTAGAGGTGGAGAGGCTTCACGTAGAGGTGAAGCGTTGTGGCCAGTTGGACTTTACGGAGAGGTGAGGTGTTATGGTCTCGATGAACAGGTGATCTTCCGGTAAGAAGATGTTGAGCTTGCATAAGGAGTGGTGTGCATCTAGTTGAAGCCGACGATGTTTGGTGTGCTCTACACAGACTTGGTGGACCGTCAGTGGAAGACAAGTAGACTAGATAGAGCTAGTCAGTTGGAGAGTCAGTGTTGGCTCATGAGAAGTCTTCGTGAGGTCGTGAAGTTGCGGAGTGGAAACCACAGTTTGCTGATCGGCATGTATAGAAATTCTTCTAAGGTGAAGTGTAAGGAAAGCATGTGTGATATTTTCCAGGGATAGTTGAGCTAAAGATTCCAAGCCGAGATCGTGTGTCGATTTCGCCGAGATCGTGTGTCGATTTCGTCGGTGCGCGCAAGCCGAGATCGTGTGTCGATTTCGCCAGGTGAAAGACTGGGGTTCGTTAGAGATCGGCTCAGATTTGGAAAATCTTCGCCGAGGTGGAGAATTGTTGGAAAGAGAGAACATTGCTAAGGAAGTTGACATGGATTGCCGAGGGGTCGTCGAGGTGATCGCCAATGAAGTCGACGACGAAAAGGCAAAAGGAGACAGCAGCAGAAAATAGCAGCAGCAGCAGAACAGGTTGCCGGTCGACCGGACCGGTCAACCGGACGTGCACAACGTGCACAAGTTGAAGCTCGGTCGACCGACTGAAAGTACCCAACTCTCTGTTGGGCACCCAGTCGACCGACCGGTCGACCGGTGGAAGGGTCGGTCCACCGACCGGTCGACCGACAGTCGGGTTCGGGTGAAAATCTGCTGTTTCGGAAATCTGTGTATTTAAGGCTGTTGTTTAATTCTAGGTTTCTGTACCTGCGAAAAGTTTTTGCTGGAGCTCTCTTGCATTAAAAGAGGCTATTAGAAATTGTAATCTTCCTCAAAGTAATTAATCTCTCTTCTGGATTGCCCCGAGGACGTATGCATTGAGGCCGAACCTCGTTAATATTGTTGTTTGCGTTTTGTGCTTTCTTCTGGTGATTATTTGTGCTGTTGGGTGTTCTTTGTGCTTGGAGATTTGTAAGATCCTCAGTTGGTTGTTGTCACCGGGCACAACAACAGTAAGCATCAATGGATGCCACAAGCAATAACAAAAATTAATACTCGATATTAATACTCGATAAATTGCCATCATCGTCACTATCAAAAGCTTCGGATAGACCTCCATTATGCTGACTTTCTTCTTTCCTTACAAAATAAAGCCAGTGGGGACTTTTTGGCTGGTGGGCAAGCAATATCCCTCCATCATGCCTAGCTTTCTGATTTAGCCACTTCTCCCTTCAATAGCTAATTAATTAGTGGAGTTGATCAAGTTCTAAGCTTTGGCATAGTACAATTATACAATTACATTGAGAAGAATTCAAGATAAAGATGCATATAGTCTCACTTTGGCAGGGACCTGATATCTCATCAAAGAGTGAATAATTCAAGGAATCTCCACGATGGCTCCTAATAACTCAAACTGTACTCATCTCTAAAACAGTTTGTTGACACCCAAGAGGGGCATTTCTTGCAACTATGATTTCATATCCATCAATAGATTTAATTTCTTTGTATCAATCAATGTTGTCTATAGAAGGATAGCAATCATATCAGCACACAGACATGAGTGATCTTGATGAAGAAGCCATAGACTGAATAAATCTTTTGGTGTGAGGAGTGGAGAGTGGCATTCTTAGCTTGCACTATAATTGAGTAAGTGGTGATCCACTCTTAATTTGTGGAGAGTGGAAGAATAAAGTAACAAGGAGCCCAACCCAAGCACATGAAGAAACCACCACTCACCAAGCTAGAGTTGATTGCTTTAAAAGGTGACTTTGGAGTGGTCTGAAAGTTGAAATCCTCTCTTCTCCATGATAATGTCCTCCTTTAAAACAAATTAGGGAGTCCTTGTTGAGTGCACTACCAACCTCAAATGGGGGGGCAGGCACCACTTTGATTGCTACCTTAGCTTTAGTGTGCATGAAACCACCAAGAGAAGTCACAAAGGAAAGAAAAGAGGAAAGGAGAAGGTGCATCATTGAGAAAGAAATCTAAGAGAGAGAGAGAGAGAGAGAGAAAGACATGAGGGTTGCTTGGTTACCAAAGTTGAAGAGAGAAAAAGAGAACAAATAGAGAATTAGGAGCACAATGAAAATGGTGTGGTACAATTATTAGCAGCAGCAGTCCATTGGACATGCTTCACTCTCGATCAGCACTAACATTATGATCAGCCCAAGACATATTACTCACAGACATGCACAGAGAAGCTAGTAGGTGTGCAGACTGTTTGGCCATTGAAGATCTTCAGAATTTTATAGGCCAACACTTGAAGCTTGAAGAAGTACCCTGGGCTTTGTAGCTTGAATTGACCAGTTTTTTGACACGACGCGTGTGCATTTAAATAGAAATGTATAAATTTTTATCATTTTTTAGAAATGTGAGAGCTACTATTTATACGCATTTTTCTGTTTCATCATTAACATTGAATTCTCTGCAAATTTTCATAAGCCGTTAATAATCCCGTTTTTTGTATGTCAAACTTTTGTATTGAATTAGAATATTTAATAGTGCAACGGAAAATCCATGAGAAAGATAGCGTATCGCTTCCCTCTGCGGTTGGATATGGTAGAGATATCACAACAATGGATTTCTTAAAATTCATACTTCTCTTAAAATTATGCCTTTCTGATGTTAAACCATGTAACAAAATGAGTAATAAAACAATACAAATTCAGTTAATGGAACTAATAACACTCTACTTAACTCCCAATTTTCATCTAGGTTAGCTTACAAATTGAACAGACCACTTACAACTGGAACATGCAGGGAAATGTTCTCGAGCAAAAAGAAAACCAACTGAAGAAACAGAGATCCAATGCTTCCCAGGGATACAGCTGATGTAACCTTAGCATATGTTAAACAATATTCAAGCCTGCATCAACATGAGACTACTGCTGAAACAACCAAAAATGTGATTTTCATTGACAGGAAACTCCTAGGATCAAGAAACTCCATACTGAGCATTGCATCGTGAAGAGAACAATTTGCGATATTTTCTTTCTTTTCGTTCATTCCCACACCCTGTCATCTTCTTTTTAGTCAGTTGTTTGCATTGTTGATGATAATACCGTGGGGTAGTAAGCTACATCCAGAGTCACAAAGCTCGGTGTTAATGTTGAAAAGAGCTTCCTGATCCATGCGACAATGGAGCATGTCTTCGGTAGAGAATAGACAGATATACACTATGTGGTTCTTGTTTTGGCTCCAGAGGTTTATCAGGCTCTTGTTCACCGGATGGAGAAAGAGCCCTACTTTCAGACCGATTTAATAACTCATATCATCCTCACTGCGAGCTTTACTCAACTTATCAATAAGATCACTAAATGCTGCAGTGCTCTAGGCCCTCCACACCCCTTCTCTTTAGTCTTTTAAGCTCCTTGCAAGCATCTAGTTCATCAGCATAGGGTGAGACCTCATCAGGAACAAGATCCCTCTCCTGCAACTTCTTCAACAGTTGACCCACAAGGTCTCTTGTCCTCTCCCCACAATTATCAGCTTTCTCAGCATTAGACTTAAGCGTCACTTTCATGGATGACACCAAGTTCTGAAACTTGTCCTCAGAAGAAGTCCGATCAGGTGCAGTCTGGTCATCTGATATGAGCCCCTCAGTCGAGAATGTTCCTCCAGTAATTTGACATTCTTATGTGACTATCAAATGCCTCATTTTCCGCTTCAATGTTTCCTTCAGTATACTCCTTCAACTTTGAAAACCTCCATTTGTTTATATTCACGGCTTCCTGAAAAAGCATAGAAATAAGTTTGCATTCGGAGAGGACTCTCTGAACAATTTGATATGAGAGAAGAAAGAATATGAACTATAGAATTTGGCAGAAATAATAATAACAATAACAAAAGCAAACCCACGAAAACAACACCACCACCGATAATGATCGGACATTAAAATTTCTGTATTAATTTACAGCATGCCTGCATGAGAATGAAAAATATAGTAATAACTAAAGGTAGAAGCACCAAACAATATCATCAACGACAACTATTAAATGAATGAGTTATGATATTACTGACTTTAAAATTGAAGAATATTTAAATAGCTTATGAAGAGAGATGTCACTGTAGAAAAACCTGAGAAATAATTTAGCAAAGGAAACCTTGGAAATAATCCCATAGGTGACGTTTTAATGATGCTACAAGTTTTACAGATACAGATTAACTGCAAATAGTGACTACCTTTCGTGTGAGAGGCTTCTTTGCCCGTGTGGTACTAGCAAAAGCAGCTGAAAGTTGTCTAAGGACCTGTTTGTTTCGTCGCAAAATGCCGCAAGTCGTAAGTCGTAAAACTTCTTTTTCATTTTTTGCTGTTTGTTTCGCAGAAAAACAACTTGCAAAATGTAACTCTTATTTTCTCACTTGCAGTTGCTACAGTTAATTTTGTGGTCATGTAAATCTCACTTTTACACTCACATTTTCCCACTTACAGTTGCTACAGTTAATTTTGTGGACATGTAAATCCCATTTGTATTACACTTGCAGTTCAAATCAGTTACTTGATAATCAATATATAATTTAATATTATTAAATTTTAATATTTTTATATTTCAATAGTGTTCAATTTCTTCTTTAATTATTTAATTATTTAATTATTTATATTTTTAATCTTTATTTTTTATTATTTTAATATTGTTTTAATATTTAATATTTTACTATTTTAACTTAATATTTTTATTTAATATTGTTATTTAATACTTTATTATTTTATTAATACTTATACCGATTTTTTTAATATTTTATTTTGAGTTAATATTTTATTAATATAACAATATTATACTTTAATCTAAAATTACTATATATTTAATTATTTATTTTTAAATATAAATAATTACTTTATTAATATTATAATTTACTTTATTATTATATTAAATTTTATTATGTTAATATTGTAATAATAATTCATTATAATAACATAATAATATTAATTTATTATTAAAATTATAATTATATATTACTTTGTTAATTTTATATTTTTATAATATTACTATAATATTGTAATAAAATTTAATATTATAATAATTTTTATGTATTTTATAATATTAAACTATTTTTTATTATTTTCCTTAAGATTTTTTAATATTTTTGTTTTATTAGTATTCTTAAAATTATATTATGCGCTTTAGATTTTCTTAAAATTTATATTATTTGTTTAGTTAATATTTTAGTAATATTTTACTAATTATACTAAATTTTATTAATATTATTGTTATAAATAAAATATTAAGATTATTGTGGTCAACTTTTTCACCTTTTTCACTTTTACATTACCAACCAAACACCGTAAAACACAATATATCCCATTTACACTCACTTTACCAACCAAACACCGTAAAACACAATATGCTTTCTCATTTACACTTTCACTTTATCAACCAAACACCGTAAAACACAATATATTTTTCCTGATACAGTTCACTTTTCTCATTCTCATTTTACGACTTACGACTTGCGGCGATTTGCGGCGAAACAAACAAGCCCTAAGTAAAAACAGTCTCCAAGAAGCCCTGTGGCGGTAACTAAACGGCAACTTTTTTATCCAGGCTAATTCTATCTCATATTTTCTTCCATTAACCAGAACTTACCTATAGTTTGAAGACACATCGAGTGATAGTTGTTCCAGCAAAGGGTTGGTGGCAGGGGGTGCTTGTGCTAGTAAAATGCTGCTTTGCTTCAGAACTGAAATATTAGCCCAGAAGACAATTTAGCAATCAAGTGTTGCTAAGAAGTTAAATATTTCTCATAATAATCAACAGAATGGTGATCTCAACATTCAGTCATCAACTAGACAAAAAATAGTTTCTATTAATAGAGTCAAGAAAGATATGCTAAAAGCATTGCAGAAAATCGAATTTAATTAATAGAAAAATAACCCTCACAAAATTTTGGCGAGTGAAAGATTACCAACCATGAATATCCCCTGGATTATGAGCTGTGGCACAGCAATTCTGGCACGACTGAAATGGGCACCTATGCAGACAATTTTAAGTACATTAAACCATTCAGCTAGGCGAAAGGAAGAGAAAAGAAAGCCATGAAAGAATAGGAGAGTAAAAAACAGAGAGAAGAAGAACGAGATGCATTTTTGAACAATTCCAGAGTCATAAGAGCTCACAGAGACCATGCAGTAAATGCTACGCAATAATGCACACTTGGATGTAACCAAATATTTGGTTCCCATGAGACTCACAGTTGTTATAAAACGAGAGAATAAATTTTAACGAGGGAGAAAATACATGAAAGTAGGCACCTTATTCTCTTTAGAACTATTATTAATAAACATGGAATTTCGATGGAAAAGCAATGCAAATGGGGATAGCATGTTAATAACTCGTAAAACTGTTCAGAGCAAAAACCAAAGTCATCTGCAACACAACATATTCAGTATAGAATCCAGTAGCCTTTCCAAGATTTTCGATATAGATGACAGTGCCCCTCCATGACTTTCTGTCCAAGAGAACTGCCACCATGTTCCGGGCTAAAAAAAGAACATTCCAAATATTAAGATAAAATGCTCAGAAATCAGGCCTAGAGACATCCGAAGGACAAAAGTCATGGCTAGGGATGTTCTCCCCAAGTAGGATATGGCTTACCTAGCTCCGCAGGGGGATGCTATTTAGGTCAGACCAGACCAGAGACTGGCCAGCATGAGAGGATCAAGTTGCACACAGCCACAATTAAAGTGCTTGGATGAAAAGGAATGACTCTCAGAGAAAACAAAACTGCTGATACAGCAGGTTACAAGTCTTTGTGCCCATTAAAGAAATTAACTCACCTTAGGGACAATGACTAGTTAAAAGAATGGGTGATGGCATAAATATACTAGGGAATATTTATAACAAAATTCTACTCTGACAGATCTTATATGATTTCTAAAAGCAGCAAGGCAGAGGCAAAAGGTCAGCACAGCACTCAAATCAATCAGTAGCTCTACATCAGTTTCCACCCCTCATATCAACTTTTCTGATAATCAGTTATAATTAAGTGTTACGATAATATCACTGTCATTGTTTAAAGCCTTTTCCCATTAAGATGGGGTTTTCTATGATGAGTTTTTGCGACTGGCTATGAACATGACATCAACCTCCAAATTAGTACCAATTTCCTAGTCCAGAAAACTATGAAGTATTGAGCGCACCTTAGGGACAATGACTAGTTAAAAGAAGGGGTGATGGCATGAATATACTGAGGAATATTAATAACAAAATTCTCCTCTGACAGATCTTACATGATTTCTAAAAGCAGCAAGGCAGAGGCAAAAAATCAGCACAGCACTCAAATCAATCAGTAACTGTACATCAGTTTCTACCCCTGATATCAACTTCTCTGACAATTAGTTATACTGAGTGTTACGATAATGTCACTGTCATTGTGTAAAGCATTTTTCCCATTAAAATGGGGGTTTTCATGGAGAGTTCTCGCGACTGGCTATGAACATGACATCAACCTCCAAATTAGTACCAATTTCCTCGTCCAGAAAACTATGAAGCATTGAGCACTTTAGAGAGAATCTAAAATTATCCATACACCAGAAATTATATCTAGCACTTCCATAAATCATATTTATAAATGGATTGCAACATATAGACTCATAAAACTAACAACACAATTATGAAAATATCCCCATGAGTCAACAAGTACACTAACATGACACACCAAGATTAACATGCTATCGAATTGACACCCTGGCAAACGCGCGACCAGAACTATCCTCCTAGAACCACATTCCTTGTGTGCCTATCAATTAAGCCAGGGTATGGTCACATAAGGTTCCAGGGGACCTTCCCCACTAACACACTGACAAGCTTACAACACTTGACCTATATCAGAATAATCCCCTAGAGACACATTTATCATGTGCCTGTCGATTAAACTAAGGTTTGGGTCACATAAGGTTCAAAGGGACCCCCCCCCCCCCCCCCCCCACACCCCCCCACAAAAAAAAAAAAGGAAAAAAAAAACAAACAAAAGAAAAGGTTTGCTATTGGATCTAGATCCTATTACATTTATTTGACTCTAAGCCTAGGCTAGAACCAGGTGAAGTCTAGACAGGGTTATGGTTCCAACTTCCATCACAACTTCCTACAAAATATATTGTAACTATACCAAATGTTTGTCTGCTCCAGAGTGTATGGTCCAAAATGATCCATCTCGCTTAAATGCGAAGGGTGCATAAAATTAAAATATTATGTTTTAGATTTAGTGAATTCACCATGTATAAGATAAAGCTTTTATTTTGTAGATTCAAGACTTCCGATAGACTAAAGAGTCTATTGCCACTGTAGATGCAAGAACTTTTGAATACCACGTGCTGAAGAGTGAGATAAATATTAACTGTAAATTGTAAATATTGAAATGTATTTTCATAATATATGTGACATATTTGATAAAATCTATAATAAAATTTGAACAAATTTAATCAGGTAAAAGAATTAGTTTGAATCGTGATTTTAAATATGAGTCAATTCCGATATATATATCGATTATATCGTATCAAATTTTCATATACCCAATATGATATTAACCCGATAATATAGACTGATATCAATACTAATATTGTTGATATGATCGATATTGATGGCTGATATTGAAGATATTTATAATAATACAATTGGTCGATACTCACATTAAAACCATGATATTAAATCATTGTTTAAATCTTTTCTTTATTGATGATCCTTAGGTCTAATATAGAATATTTATCCTTAGATTTCTAAATATGTTCTAATTACTTATGGTGTATAATAGCACTTTAGATTTGTTATTATCTCTCTCTATTAAAGCTTTAGATTACCCGCATTTAATATGAATATTTTCAATCAAAATTAGTTAAGAATCATAACTATAACATTTTAGTTTGTTGTGTATTTATTAGTAAGACAGAGATAAATAAATTAAAAGAAAAGAAAAGAAAAAGGCTAGAACCTATGATCTCTAATAACCAATTTCAAAAACCTACCATGTGAGTTAAGCCTTAAACAAATAATTTTTCAATGAACATTAGATCTTAAACTAATACATATTAGGTAATACTGTTAACATTCAATATAGGTCTTCTTTTTTTAAATTCACTATGGGCATTTGCCCACATTCAACTATACGTAAACATGCCCCTGTTCTATTGTTAATTACCCTCTATTTAGAGGAATCTTCAACTATAGATCAAATATGTTAAAAGAAAAAACCATGCATAAATAGAAATTTTATTTATTGATATACTTTACAGGGCTTAACCAGGGGCACACCCCCAGTTTACATTTGATTTGGATGAACATTTAAAGACGCGACCTTGATGTAACATGTTGATTTTCACTCAATATTGATTATTCCACCTCAAATTGTTTGTCAATACTTCTAGTTTAAACTCATTGATCTATTCCTGGTTGAAGTTGGAATTTTAATTCTAGTTTAGGACTTAGAGGTTCATTCTTCAATTTGATTTGGCTTTGATTTGTGCATCTTTGTTCTAGTTTTAGGACTCACATCCATTCTTGATTTTGATTTTTAACTGAAGTTTTCTAGTCTAAAGACTTAGGAGTTAATTCTTCATTTTTATTTTATTTATTTTTTTGTTTAACAGAATTTAATTTTTTTTTTTTTCTAATTTAGAGGCTTAGGGATATTCTTCAACTTGGACCTTGGCATTGAATTTAATTTTTTTTTTGTTTTAGTTTAAGAACTTTACAATCTGTTTTTAAATTTTGATTAACTAAAGTTGAAGTTTGTTCTAGTTAAAATACTTCGGGGCCTAATCTTCAGTTTAACTTGTGACTGACTAAAGTTGAAATTTCTTTCTAGTTTAGAGACTTCGGGGTCTTTTCTTTAGTCTCAATTTTGTGCTTTTGAATGAATTTATTTTATTTTATTTAGTGACTTTACAGTCCATGAAATTTAAATGTTAGATTTTTGAATTAACTCTATGAATTTCACAATTAACCCGCTGTATAAACTACACTCACTAACCCATTGTAAAAATTTCTCAATTGTTTCAACTTTCAAGACATAAACCAACAGAATGTCTAACCTACAAAATATAAAAATAGATCAACAGATATAAACTCAACCAAAGAAACAAAAAGTTAAAACCAACCAAACAAAAAGTTAATATAAAGAACCAAAAAGTTAATATCAACCTATAATTTGATCATTCAATCATGAATTGATTTGAGAGATTAGAGTACTTAACCAATCATAATTCATAAAAACGTAATATAGAAAACCAACCATAAAAAGAGTTCAAAGTTCAAACTAGAATTCTAGAAGCAAACAACTATGCAAACAAAGCACCTAGTCAAACAATATTTAAAGTGTTTAAAAGTTACAATTCAATCATCTCATGCAAATTCCAAAAGCAAGAGTCTGATACCAAAAGTAATAAACAATTCATCCATTCTCAAGCCTCTCCATGCTCGGACTCCAACGAATCATCCTCCAAAGCAATGTAAATTGTTTAGCTCCTCCTCCGATGACGAATCCGATGATGAAAATTCTTCTTCTTCCTCCGATGACGAATCCAATGACGAAAATATTATTCTTCTTCCCTGTCGGTTCCTTTGATTCGCCTTTGATGATGACGCTCCTTTAGTTTTTTCCCCCTCTTGTAAGTTTTTGTTCTTGCACGGTTTTCTCTCTTCAGATTAGCTCCCATAGATGTTGCAACATGTCGCATGTTATCAGTAGTGTATTAGTCCCATATTGCTTGCACTGGTATATTGTGTCTCATGTTATAGCTATATAATATCAATAAGAGGAGAAAGGTAAAACTAACTCTCTCTCTCTCTCTCTCTCTCTCTCTCTCTCTCTCTCTCTCTCTCAATTTTCCTAATACCAATTTCTTCATGGTATTAGAGCTCATCGCCTGATCATCCCAAACTTGCCCTTGCCGCCACAACCTCACCGTTCACCTTCGACCATGACAATACCTCCAATCCCCCACCACAATCTCGCCTTCAATCCCCAACCACAATCTTGCCTTCAATCCCGACCACAACCCCACCTGCGATCACGTCTCCAACCTTCCACCCCGATCTCGCCTTCGATCCCCGACCACGACCTCACCTGCGATCATGCCTCCAACCATGATCCCGCCTTCAATCCCCGACCAAGCCTCGCCTCGCCTCCGACCTCCAACCATGATCTTAGCTTAGATCGCCTACCACAACCTCGCCTTCACTCTCTGACAACGATGTCGCCTTCATCCTCTGACCGCGACCCCGACATCAACTTCGCCCTCGTCATTGATTTCGTCCATGTTCTGCTAATCCACCTTCCTTCTCTTTTCTTTTTTCTTTTCTCTTAACTCTACAACTCAAGCATAGATTGTAGCACTCCAAAACAAAAAAAAAAGTTACCTAGGTTCATTATGGTTCTTACTTTGTTTTGGGATGGGTAGTAAAAGACCATGATTGTTTTGGATTGAATTTATTTCGATTATGGGTTTCCGATTTTAGCATCTTTGTAATTTTGAGAGGTTCTTTTAATTGTTTCTGTAAATGATCGCTGAGTCAAAAGAAGAGACGAGACCAGCAGTTTCCGAATTTGTATATGAAAGAATCACAGATAGAAAGTTAAATGGTGATAATTTTCTCCAATAGAAACGGGTTGTTTAGATTCATGTTACTGGGAGAGCTAAGAATCATCATCTAATTGATGATCTACCCAATCCAAAGTGTATACTTGGAGGCAAGGCGATGCATTTCTTCTAGGATAGATTTGAATAGCAAGAAGCCATGTGTTCAAGATTTGGTTCTACATTAGAGGGTTGTAAAGGAGTTCTGAACCTATTTTGACAAGTTAATTCACCTATGATGTCATCAGAAGCTATTCAGCAATACACAGAAAAATCGAAAGTTGGCTCAATACTATGCCGACTTCAACAAATTTTCCGAGGAGATCAAGGTGATTTTCCCCATCATGTGAAAGAAATGCAGAAATGTGAAACAAGTTGATGTTCTTAAGAGCGCTGCATCCAGAGTTTTCGAGGGCTCGATTGAATGTGATTGGCAGCTTCACTGTCTAATCACTTGAGAATATTTACCACTTCTAACATTAAGTTGTTCTTTCAGAGTCAGAATCTAGCCAGCATGGAGATCTAAGATCATTTTGCTCTTGCGGTCCAAGTCAAAACCACAGGAGGTAGAGATCGTAAGAGCGATTTTGGAGAGACCGTTGTGGTGATCATTCTGAAGAACGAGGCGTACAAGTGATCTATTTTCATTATTGCAAAGAGTGATTCACACCAAGTACAATTGCCCATTATTATAAGGGAAGCAACTACAGTCATTTCAGTCTACTCATGTAGCCACAACTCAAGAGGAACAATCTGATGGTAAGAGTTTCATCGGTGAGGAGCAGATGAAGAAGCAGTTGTATTAGATGTTTCAACATTTTCAGACATCAAATTGAGTCATCTCTCTATCAATTTTAATGGTTTTAGTTCTTGAGTCTAGTCGAATATAGTCCTTAGAATGTGAGTTTCAAGTAGGAAAACATCATTGAATGTCTTACCCTAAAAGAGTCAATAAAAGGGCTAATTGCCTATTGGATTTGGTTCCTTCAGATGTATGAAGTTCATGTTCAATAAAATTCAAACTTGATTTTTAGTATTTCATTACTTTTGTGAATGATTACTCACGTGTTACTTGGCTTTATCTCATGAAGTCTCGTTCTGAGATCTTTTCTATATTTTAAATTTGTTGTTCTGAGATTACTTTTGTGAAAACTTTAAGATCTTATAATACAAAGGAGTATTTTAATTCATCTTTCACTAATTTTATGACTGAGCATGGTATTATTCATCAATCCTTATGTGCAAATTCTCCTCAACAAAATAGTGTCGTTGAATGTAAAAAGAGTCATACTCGAGACTGCTAGCACACTGCTTATTTTCCTAAATATTTTTAGAGTGATGCAGTTCTTACAACATGTTATTTAATTAACAAAATTTTATTTTCTGTTTTGCATAATCAAATTATATATTCAGTATTATATCCCCAAAATAATTCATTTTCTGTGCCACAAAAAATTTTGAGTGTGTGTTTTGTTCAAAACAATGATTCTCATAAAATAAAACTGAATTCTTGTGCTCTTGATGTATTTTCCTTGGGTATTCTTAGACAAAAGAAGATATCGATGTGATTGTCCTTCAATGGATCGTTTTCTTATTTTTTGATGTCACATCTTTTGAGTCTAAACTTGGGTTTGATAGTGAACCTCCCCCTTAGACTCCAAGAATGACAATATATTTTCCTTATTTAGGATTCACCAGTTAAGCATACTTAATATTGAATTATATAAATATGGATGAATTGCCACTTGTACATGGAGAATCAACCATAGTTAACATAAGACGTACTTCTACTGCACCTGTACCAACATCCTTTACTATTCTAATTTTCGGATCACAATTGGTGAGAATACATCTGCACTATCCTCTAGTGATACTACTACTGATTTTGACATTGTCTCTGATGATGACCTTTTTATTGCCCTTTGCAAGGGTAAACGTACTTCATCAGTTAGATGTTAAAGATGATTTTCTCAATGGTGTTCTTGATGAGGAGGTTTACATGAAGCAACCACCTGATTTTATTGCTTAGGGGAAGTTAGGGAAGGTATACAGGCTGAAGAAGTCATCGTGGGAATTAAAGCAGTCACCGAGAGCTTGGTTTGGACGATTTGCATCCATTATTAAGTTTTTTGTCTTTCTCGTTCTCAGAAGGATCACTCTGTGTTTTTGAAGGTAAAATGTTATTTCTTGTAGTATATGTAGATGATATCGTTATTATAGGTAATGATACGTAGGGAATTATGGATCTGAAATGCTATTTGTAGAAGCATTTTTCAGATAAAAGACCTTGAATTTTTGCAATACTTCTTAGGCATTAAAATAGATTAGGTCCAAGAGAGGAATTATTCTTTCCCAGAGAAAGTTTCTTGATATATTATCTGAGGCAGGTTTGATCGGATGCAGTGCTGCTGATGCACCTATGAAAGCTAATGTCAAATTGCTACCAGATCAACAGATATTAAATAATTCTGACAAGTATCGCAAGTTAGTGAGAAAGATGAACTACCTAACAGAAACTAGATCTTATATTATATTTATTGTGAGTGTTGTGAGTCAGTTTCTTTCAGCACCAAGGACAACTTATTAGGATGATGTAGTGTGGATTCTCAGGTTCTTAAAGAAGGCTTCGGGTAAAGGGCTTTTGTATTCGAATTATGGACATAACAGAGTGTTAGTTTCTCAGATGCAGGTTGGGCAGTTCACCCATCGATAAACGATCTACCATAGGCTATTATGTTTTCCTTGAAAGAAATTGTGTTATAAAAAAGCAAAAAGCAGAGTTGGTGTCCCGACCTAGTGTGAAGTCAGAATATCCTGCAATGGCAAATGTGACTTATAATTTGACTGAGCTTGATTTTACTCCAGAGTGTCCTATGAGATTATACTCTGATAATCAGATTGCTATTCACATTACTAAGAATTTTGTATTTCACGCGCGCATAAAACATATTGAAGTAGATTTTTATTTGGTACACTACAAGATAGAAAGAAGATTGTTTAGGCTCATCATGCTTCATCCGGTCATCAGCTAGCAGATTTAATCACAAAGTCTCTTAGAAAGACATGAGTTGATTTTTTTTGTGACAAGCTGGGTATGTATGATATATATGCTCTAGTTTAACGAGGAGTGTTGCAGTAGTGTATTAGTCCCATGTCTCTTGTACCAGTATATCATATCTCATGTAATAGCTATATAATATCAATAAAAGGAAAGTTAAAATTAACTCTCTGAATTTTCTTAATTTCTACACCTCCAGCTCAATCCTTCTTAGGGAAATAATTCATCATCACTATTGACATGTTCACCATTCCGCTTTGGAGGTATCAACCAATTCGTGACCCTATCTTCATCATCATAAGCAGATAAAGAATCTTTGTTTTTCAAGGCAACTTGTTCCTAAGCTTAACATTGAACTTGACAAAAAAAAGCCACGCAACTTTTTATGACTTAGTTTATTTCTCTTCTTTTGTGAATCTACAAATGAGACGCATTCAAACACAATAAAAATGAACTAGAAATTTCAAAAGAATCATTGTTTATAATGTATCAATATGTAAATTGTAATACCATCTCGAATGTGCTCTAATTTCTTTCACAGCCGGAATAGCTAATTGTCAAGTTCAAAACTCTCATTGCCATTTTCTTTAATTCAGGAGTATCAGTTCCATAACAGTTCCACCAATTAACTAGAAAATTAAAAACCTTTAATATGTAAATAAACATGTTATGTGCATTTATTAAAAGCTTAAAAATTATATCTGAGTTGAGATTAGGATCTTTAGTTACATTCTTTGCAAGATCTCTCCCAAAAGACCCTCTTTGGTGTTAAATACATAGCCGTTTGCTCGCCGATCTTCTCCACTCTTTCATGATTATTTAGATAAAACACGTGCATGCACTCAACAAAGCCAATCGTGAAGATGTCGGCCTTTTCAATTGCCTCACTTTACTCATAATAGAAATACGGTTCAAATAGGATCCCGTTCTATACAAAGATCCCTTTAACTTGTCATCCAATCTTGTATCAATAATTTTCCATATTGGAAGAACTTTATTCTCTTCATGGTTGAGATTTTTTGTAATTTCCTCTTTTGCATTCTATAGGTCACCATAAAGAAAGTTCATGGATGGCTTGTCACCATCAACTCTTTAAAAAACTTTCACCAATGGGGGAAAAAATCTTGAGAGCAAGATCAACATTGTCCAGAATTTATTACTCCCAATAAGTTCAACCACCTACAAATAATTTAGATATATCAAACTATAAATTACTAAATTTGTAATTACGATTTACTTATTATCTACTATGACTACTTTTGATATACCTTCTTTCCCACGTCCTTGTTAGTAAGTGAATGATACATTCACTTTATACAAGTGAATATTTGCTTCACATCTTCTTTTTCCGTATTCATAGAATAATGTCATATTGACATATTGCAGTGATTATATTGACATATTGCAGTGATTATATTTATCACAGTTGATTTATATAACTTGCTCGGGTTACATTAGGCTTAGCATATATACATGGGGTATTCTCCTCGCATATATGCGTCGCCGACTCTCGTCACGTGCCGTTTCCGCGTATTTTGGGAAGCAGGACATGACAGGATTTCTTGGTGCAAAGGTAGAAATGTGGTTGCAGATCTAGTGGCCCCGGATATATAAATCTCTCCACTCGTGAAGTCCCTCATCATGCTAAGCGTGATGATGTGGCTATAAATGTAAACTGTCACATTCCTCACCATTAGAATTGTATTTTGGATGGGCTTTATTTTAACAATATCTCCTACCATCAAATTAACGGTATGTGCAGTACAACTCGTCCAAAAGAATATAGATCTCTATAAACGTAGAAAAATTTTGCGGACATGTTCAAAATATTATCCATGACAATTTGCACTATATTCTCCTCTCCCGTATCTTGAATTGCTTCATCCACAAACATATAAATGTAATTGCCCTCGTGCTTCTCCATTGATGCATCTTGAAAATGTAAGAATGTAGTTCCCACGAGATAATGTGTGATAATATTTATAATGCTCCTTTGTTTCTGATCCAACCATGCATTTGTCATGAGTGTACATCCACTAATTGCACAACTCTCATTAAATCCCTTAAGATTCTCTCTGTCTCCTCCATCTCTTTTTGAAGAAATGTCTCACTTAGCTCATGAGGGGTGGGGGCTTCCATACCAACTCTATACTTTCCAATAGCTTGCAATATTTGTTAGAAAGATGGTAATGCAGCGGTATGAAAAGCAATTCCGGCTTCATAAAACCACCTAGCTATGTATTTCACTGCATCCTCCCTTGTATTCTTCTTGGCTTTAAGATTTAGGGTAGTTTGCTTTGCTTTAGCAATGTTAGCCAACTCTTCAGGAGTTCAGGTAGCGAAACTATCCATCAGTCCCTTACAAACTGAATATGCTTCCTTGAGATGATGGCTCCTCATCACAATCATCTTCCTCCCTGACATGCACATCATCTAACAAAGCTTGAATGCTCACCTTGGCATCCTTTTTTCCTGAAATTTTACACAAATTTCTCACTTTTACCTCCACAGCCTCATGAACCAATGGACATTCTTTACAATTTCCACGGATTCCTACCAAATTTTATTTCAAACGGCTAATCCCTGCACTAAATACTTGCTTACAAAATTTGCACCAAACTAAGTTTGTACTATTCTGAAATACCCTCGCTCCATATTCCCAACAAATATTCGTACCACCCTTCATTCCTAGCTAAAAACTTGAGAAGACATCCTCCTATAGTCCTATTAATTAAAAAAATATAACAAACACAATAAACAATGAAACTGATGTGAAACGAAGACTCTATAATATGGTATATCAGTGATAGACCTGAATTTTGCAACATTTCACCAAAAATATGATCTTCGGTAGGAAATTATCTAAAACTATGAGTATCACAAGATGGATTTTAACAATAATTTGCAAATGTAACCTCGATAATCCCAATCTCATGAAAATCAGCACAATACTCAGTGTTAATTTGAAATAGTCCCAGTCTCAATATCAGAATCAGTAGATAACAAGCATTCAACAGATTCACACAACCTCACAGTATAGTGGACAACAGAAATTTTGATAAAACTATAGAAGTAAATGTGTGATGTAACTCAATGAAAATCCAATTGCTGAAATAAAAATTTATCTACTGAGGTAACAAGGCTATTTGCTTTAATAACTATGATCTGTTGTTGTAGTCTAACAGAACTTGTTAATCTTGATTGTGGTCTGATTTTGGTCTGCTATTTACTGCTTGCAGGGCTTCAAAGATGTGTTGCAGGTGCCTAGCTTGAAGAAGCAACCAGTCCACAGATCAGTCGCTCCTCTTACGCGTGCTAGGTTGTACTTAATGATGGTTGATGTCATGTGGTGAGGAGGGGCCGCAGGAGATGATCCAGGAGAGAGGGGAAGGGATCGGCCTTGGAGTGGCCTTCAAACACAGAGGAGAGGGCAGTGTGTTGGTATGGTATTGGGTTGTCGGGGAAGGTTGTAGAACTTGTTTTTGCTACTGTTGAACACGGAGGAGGAGAAGATGACAGGCTTGAAGTTTGGTTCGTTTGTTTGGTGCATTGGCTCTCCGTTTGCAGGAAGAGAAACAGAGGGAAAGAGGTGGGTGGGGGCCATAGGGAAAGGAAATGGAAGAGATGGTAGCACATGGACATGGGGGAGAAGAATTGTGGGGTTTTGTTTTGTATTTGATTGGCTGCTGAATTATAAGGCTTTGCTTCGTATGGATTTTTTGTATTTTGTTTGAAAAGGAGATTTGTAAGAAGTGGGATTTTGGATTAGGGATAGGATTTGTAATTGGGATTTGAGAGAGGAAGAAAAGATAGTGGGGATAACTAGAATAAGGTTTCACACTCAAAATCCTATATCAAAAAGGAGTTTCACACTCCTCTCATATTTAAATTTTCAAATAGAAAAACTAAACTTTTTTTTATTAATCAACTTCATTATTTTTTCTCATACAAGACTTTGCCTTATATAGACCTACAAGTTGAGGACTTCCTCCACATAGTTGATGTGGGGACTAAAAAGAAAAACATAAAGTAAAAAACAAAGAAAACATATTCGACTCAAATAAATAAAATACAGACTCCGATCAATAAACTTGGGATGCCTCTGGCGTCGTCGGATGTCCACATCAGAAACATACTTATATTAGTAACAAATAACGATCAACTAATTTGAAACATCCTAGAGATTAACCAATTTGCTAAGTTACAAGTTACAAATAGTAATTAACTAGCTTGTGAGCTAACATTCAAGCAAATCTGAGTTTCTAACATATTAGCTAATACTCCAGTGAATACCAAGTAACTAACATTAAACTATTCAAGTAATACTAAGTAAGTTTCTGTTCAAAGAAATGTAAAATTTCATTTCAAAGAGCAAAATTCAGTTCAAAGAGAGAAATTCAGTCCAGCAACATTCAACCAAAAATTCAGCAACATAAACATAAATTCATAAAAGTTCAGTCACAAAATTCAGTTAAAACACTCTATTTCAGTTTCAGTTCAGCAAGTATAAATCAGCAAGATTTAAAAAAAAAAAAACAAAAGTAAATAAAACAGTAAACTATAATTTCAGCAAGGAACAAAATTCAGTTCATGCTTGATTCTCTCTCACACAAGTTCTTCTCAATCCAACCCACTATAACTCTTGAATCTCTGTATCACATTCACTAGAAGAAAAATCACAAGAAAGTCATTAGAATCTATCAAACAAACAAAAAAGAAGGAAAAAAAAAACTTATCACAAGCTCGTCTCCTGTTGGACGCGGAGAAGCGTCGGTTGAGGGTCGGAAGAGGGCGTGAGGCGAGGCGAGGTGAGGAAAGAAGAACCCAACCCAAACCCTTAGACTCATGTGCTTGGGTTTCTATCGTGAAGAAGTGGGAGAGAGGAGAGATTAGAAAGAGGGTTTTAACTTTTAAGTTATAGGTTTGGGTTTTGTGTCATGAGAGGGCCCAAACCCAATTAACTTGACCCGAACTTAAACACCCCCCCCCCCCGGGCGATATGGTCAAATTTCAGGCGAAATTTGGACCCCAAAATGTTGAAATTTTGGATTTAGCCGAAATTTCACCGCCATAAAGGTCAAAACGACATTTACTTTGCCTTATGCAATGTCGTGGCAGTAGGGTAACAAAGACGACATTTCGGCCGACTTTAAAACAATGGCACCAACTTGAGGACTCCAAAATCACCCAAAATCCAATGCTTATGTGAGAGTGCTCCTAGTATGATTAAAGAAGCTTAGATTTTTGCTCATTTTTCTTGAACTTGGAGTAGTGCCACATGATAAGGGCTAAGAGTCTCTCTCCCCCCCCCCACTTTGTTTAGTATAAATATTATAGATATGAAGGAGAGGAAAATGGATAATAGGGTTGAAATAGAAGATAAGAGGATAAAATGGAAAGGCAGAATGGAAAATTTATTCCATCTAAATACACCAGCTCACTCAAATACATGGGCAAGGAGTGAGATACACAAAAGATATGTATCAGGGAGTAACCAAACATTTTTTTCAATTCTTTAAGTTTATGTTCCCTTTTTAAATTAGAGTAAAGATAATGTTCTTACCGGTTAGTATCAAGTTGAATCAATTTAACAATACTAAAGCGACTGATTTTGATTTTTTATTATATTTTTAAGCTTTCACAAGCTGAACTCGAACATTCGAAATTCAAATCGCGCCAAACTCGAGCCTCTACTAGAGCACAAAATATAAACAAGCCCAACTTGAACAGAGCCAACTAGCTCGAGTTCGGTCTACACCTCTTGTTAACAGACGTATTAAGAGCATGATTTGTATCTCATAATTTTTTTCGTTGGCTCATTACTAAGGATGCCACCGGATGCGGATTATCTATGGATATTCGCATTCGAATCCGAATCCGTCTCCAATTCGAATACGGATATTATTTTTTCACATCCATATATATTTGTATTTGTATCCATATACGAAATTTAGGTGGGGATATGGATATGATAAAAGCAATATCCGATCCGTATCCGATCCGATATCTGATTTTGGGTGCTTAATAATAGTATCCATATGGAAGAAACTATTCTTCAATGGAATGAGGCAATAGATTTTGATATTTTGAGTTTAGTGAAAAAGTAATAGTGGAAATATCTGATCCTTTCAAGAGTAGCACGAGATATTTTAAGCATTTCAACATCAACTGTGACATCCGAAGCAACATTTAGCACCAAAGATTGTGTAATCCATTGTTATAGAAGCCGAATGATAATAGATACAGTAGAAATATTTATATGTACACAATAATATCATAGTAAGTATCACATTTAATATTGTTGAAGATGAGATAAAAAGTAATATAAGTATAACCATTTAGTTTATTCTTAATCGGATCCATTTTTACATATCCGATTAGTATTCGCATCCGATTTGCTAATATCTGATCCATATCTGATATACATTTTGACGGCTATGGATATCATTTTTTCACATCCGTCAATATCTTTATCTGTATTTGTATCCGAAGGTTGGGTGTTAATACGGATATGGTAAAGACAATATCCGATCCGTATCCGATCCGATGGAACCCCTACCCATTACTCAAGGTCCAAGTAATTTTTTTGAGTATAACATCCAAATAACTGGGAAAAACAAAAGAAAATTAAAAAAAATTATATGTACGTTGTGGTCAGGGTCCATTGTGGTGCAATGGGGGTCCAGGAAGCAGCTGCAACGGCGGTCGATAAGAGTAAAGGTCGGGGAACGTGGACACATAGAAGTAAATAATTATTGTTCTCAATTAATCTCAGTCTATGTAGCACGGACACTTCTATTATAAGTTGTGTCGTGTCCGAAACGTGTCTGACACGCGTGTCGGACACACCTGTCGTGTGTAGTTTTAAAAATTTATCGTGTATCGGCGTGTCGTGTCCATTTCAATGTTGTCGTGTCCGTACAACATAGATCTCAGTCAAACTCTAGCCTTGTAATATTTTTTTCCGCATGTGGATGCCAGCCCACAGATACCGACGTGGCGTGTTATAGGTCGTGGGATTAATGCATTTAAACCTTTTGCAGCAAACTCCCTCCTATGTCAATTACATTCAGAATTTCCCTTGGAGATTAGGAGAAAGCTGATCTCGAGCAAACCCCTCCTACTTCCTCTGGTGAGCTATCAATCTCCACTTCTTTCTTTAATTTGATACCCAAGTAGGAAATTGTTTTAAATTATATTGATTGACAACTTGTAAATTATTTGATTTTTCTTTTCATTAGTATGCAATTAGATGATTTGTTGAGTTGGAAAAAAAATGGGCTCAATTTGTATATTGTCTATGTGATATTTGGTTACTTGTTCTTTCCATTCTGAGAGGGGTGCAAATATTACACTTAGATGATGCCCTGATGCTAAATTCGAGGAAGAGAAATGGTTGGTTTAGGCTTTCTTTAGATTGAATGGAATTTCTTTCATGCTAATTTATAATTCTGGCGAAGGAAAATGTTGAAGGCGGTCCTTGCAGCAATATTTTAGAAATTTTCTTTGAATTCATGTAAACAGACTAATTTACCATTTAATGTTAGTTTGGTATGTTATGTTTTATTCTGCAGGTTGATAGATCCTAAATTTGCCACCATGAAGATTTATCCTTTTATACAGTACTGATTCTAGTTTTGCTGAAATTGAGAGTAAATGCTTACCTGGTGCCTACGTCATTAGTAGCAAATGCTGCGGCAAAAGGAGCAGGTATATTTATTCGTTTTATCGTTAATAAGTGCAAGTTTATATCCATTTCAATCACTGAAATTAATACTGATTTGTTACACAATTTTGGAATTCCTTGTGCAGTTTGTTTGGATGGAAGTCCCCCAGCTTATCATTTTTATCCGAGCTTTGACTCTGGGGTGGATAACTGGCTGGTCCACATGGAGGTTAGTTTTCTCTTTTGCTCAAGTGTGATGGTGTACAATGAGAAATAGGGACAGTTTTTACTTCCTCTTCTACATTTTGGATGATTATTTTCTATACACATCCACTCTTGAGATGTCACAGATTCAGAATTAAGTCAAAATAATCACAAGATGTTAATTTTTTTATTTTCTTTAGTATTGGGAGGAGGATGGTGCAGCAGTATTGAAGAATGTCTAGATCGCCAAAACAACTTCAGGGGCACCTCTCCAGAGATGAAGCCTTTGTCATTTTCTGGCAATTTAGGCAATCAGCAAAGCAGCAATCCTGGTACGTGATTTAAGCAAAGTACCATATAAAAGAATTCTCTTTAATTCTGTTAATTGTTTGGTTGACTGAGTTCAGAGGTCATTGCCTATAGAATCCTTATGGCATATCATTCCATCTTACATACATTAATAAAGACATAAAAGCCATATTCTTAGAATGTAATATCTCAAAATGATACCTAAGCTTTGGAATTTTCTAGTA
Source organism: Agave tequilana (assembly GCA_038442645.1). NCBI lineage: Eukaryota > Viridiplantae > Streptophyta > Magnoliopsida > Asparagales > Asparagaceae > Agave > Agave tequilana. The sequence continues at coordinate 211,092 of JAVJIF010007285.1, read as the reverse complement.
AAAGGAAATTGATTCTGAATCATTGGGATGTGATTGTGTAGATTTGTTGACTCTGTAGCCATGTACTTACGCTAAAGTCACAACTAAACATAATAATGCCTACTTACTCCTGCATAAATTCATCAGATCAAAAGGGAATAGTGAAGGAACAAAAACCGCGTTCATGAAAATTATAAGACCTGTCCACTTGCCAAGAACCCAAACATATTTCTCACTCTTGAGCTCAAATAATAATATATGCCACCTCAGAAGTCATGAGCATGCTAATCAGCTCAAGTGTTTCTTTGTTTACAGTCTTGGATGTGACAACTTTGTACTAATTTTAGATTCATAGATGGGTTGGATAATCTAGCTTGACCCACAAAGTTAGTCCACTTAGGTAATATGGGCAACAGGTTGTGTATATTTTCTATATAAGAAAGCTGTCACCAAATATGGAATATTCGTCACCACCCCAAATTGAACCCCGTTCACACTCGTGTCACCCAAAAAAAAGTGTTCCGCAACAATAGCTTTAGTGTCATACGTGCTTGTAGGGGTGTCAAATGAATGAGCCGCTTGCGAACAGTCTCAATTCGATATTTAGCTCGTTTTTGGCACGCCCGACTAATAAACGGACCAAACTCGTGCTCAAAATTGAGCTAGAATTTATAAACGTGCCGAACTCGAGCTAGGCATGCTTGCTTAAGTTCAATTCGAATAAGCTCGATATATCTATATATGTATACACATGTATCAAATATTCGTCTTATGATTATGACCAGAGTTGTGAGAATTTAAAGGTGTTTCTTTTTAGGTGTACATGTCAATCACAAATATAATTAAGAAAATAACAAACATGATTATGAATATGTATCGATATGAGTAGGATTATAAGACTTGAGAGCATGTAATTATTCTTCAATTTATTTTTAACCAAATATTTTTTTCATATCTTTAAATTCATGTTCTCTTTTTTTTAATCAGAGTAAAGATAATGTTCTTACGAGTTAGTATCAAGTTGAATCAAATTGACAATAGTAAAGCAATTGATTTTGATCTTTTATTATATTTTCGAGCTTTCACGAGCTGAACTCGAACATTTGAAATTCAAATCGCTCCACTAGAGCTCGAAATATAAACGAGCCCAACTCGAACAGAGCAAACTAACTCGAGTTCGGTTCCTACACCCCTTGTTAACATATGCATTGAGGGCAAGATGTGTATCTCATAGTTTTTTCGTTAGCTCATTACTCAAGGTCCAAATATTTTTTTTGATTGTAAGGTCCAAATAATTGGAAAAGAACAAAAGCAAATAACAAAAAAAAAGAAAATTTTACGTACGTTGTGGTCAAGGTCCATTGTTGGTGCGATGAGGGTCCAAGAAGCAGCTGCAGCGATGGTCGAGAAGAGTAAAAGTCAGGGGATGCGGACACAGAAAAGTAAATAATTGTTGTTCCTTATTAACCGCACTCAAACTGAAGCCTTGTATAATTTCTTTCCGCATGTGAATGTCAGCCCACAGATAGCGATATGGCATATTATAGGCCGTGGGATTAATTTATTTAAACTTTTTGCAGAAAACTCTCTCTGATGTCAATTACATTTAGAATTTCCCTTGGAGGTTAAAAGAAGGTTGATCTCGAGCAACCCCCCTATTTCCTCCGGTGAGCTTTCAATCTTTACTTCTTTCTTTAAATTAATACCCAAGTAGGAAATTGTTTGAAATTATATTGATTGCCAACTTGTAAATTATTTGATTTTTCCTTTTAGTTTGTATGCACTTAGATGATTTGTTGAGTTGGAAAAAAATGGGCTCAATTTGTATATTGTATGTGATATTTGGTTACCTGTTCTTTCCATTCTGAGAGGTGTGTAAATATTACACTTAGCTGATGTCCTGATGCTAAATTTGAAGAAGATAAATAGTTGGTTTACGCTTTCTTTAGATTGAATGGAATTTTTTTCATGCTAATTTATGATTCCACGGTTAGAGATTGAGAAGATAACTTACCCAAATTAGGAACCTCTCCTCACTCTTGACCTCTTCTTCTTCTCTCCTTCTCAGCCACGACCTCCCTCACTCCCTTGGTTGTTTCTTGTCCTCGTTCTTTCTCTCTCAGCTTCTTTCTCTCTCAGCTTCCTCTCTCTTCTCTTGCCTAATCTCTTTCTTTCTTTTTCTTTTTTTCTTCCCCTTAATAGATCGTTGCTGGTAAGGACGCATGTACCTACCACCGCCTAATCTTTTTTTTCTTTTTTCACATGTGTGACTCGCCAGGGACACGTGATCGACCAGGGACGTGTGACCCTGGCACCGCTTAATTTTTTTAATTTTCAAATTTATTTACAATTAAACCACTAAAAATATAATAATTTCATAAAAGGCCAATTTGAAAAAATAAAGAGATTTGTATCAGATTTTACTATTTAACCCCTTGTATTAATATATTACAGTTTCAATTGAGCAAATTTGCTTATATGTTTATTTTTATTTTATTTTTTTTATGGTTGTTAAATCCTACCCCTTATAAAAAGTTTATTCTTATAGACTTGACATACCTGGATTATTAAACAAATGTGGATACTTCTTCTGTATTTCAAAATTAAATAGAACTTGAGTATAATGAGAGCATATAGAAAGTGCACCTGTCACCATAGAGTTAGAAGCATGAGCATTCTGTTGCATCAGCGCATATACCCTCCCCTGATCTTGGGCTTTTGATTCTCTGTGCTAGACCTGTGCACATTTTCATGTTTCTTGTAGGACAGTTCTGAGCAAAGTGACCTTCCCTGCCACACTCAAAATAAACTCGAGTCAGAGGACATGGTCTTCCAAGATAATCCTTCTTACACTTGTAACACAAGCATGTATGCCTTTGAACTACGGTTCCTGACTTTTAAGTTGTACCTTCAAACCTGTGTTTGTTGTCTCTTAGGTTGACCACCAACTAATCTATCATTATGATCACCAAAAGATCCAAGTTGATTTTTTTCATCTCGATATGTCAAAAATCCTTGAATCTCCTTTATGACTAGTCTCTATCAACAACCTTCTTATAGGTCTTGGACAAATGGCCAACCACTCTACATCTAAGATCATCTTTAAGCCCATTCTGAAACATCATCACTTCGTGAGGCTCGTCTGGAATGATATGTGGCGCAAACCAAGGCAATTCATTAAATTTAGCATATTGGGCCACTGTCATGTTATCTTGTCTCAAGGACAAACCCTAACTCCTCTAAACGAGCAGATGCAGAAAAGTAATCATCATAGAACAAGATAATAAACTCATCCCTAGTGAGTTCATGCACTTCTTCACCCAAAGATTCATTCATCATCTTTCAACAATATGCAGCTTCTCCCTAGAGCATGAAAGAAGCAAACACCATTGTTTGCCTATGAGATAAATCCAACACTTAACCAACATGTCCATCTAATCCACCCAAGCTTCAGCTGCCATGGGATCAGGGATTCAAGATCTCCATTGAAGGATGGTGGAGACATCCTCTTAAACGTCTCATAATCGCAACTCGAGTCTGGGAATCCACGTCGAAGCTCTAATGCTTTTGTTAACTCCTCAGTGGTTTTAGTATTCCTCTCAAAAACATCCATTTGAGCTTGATTGATATTACTCATACCACTTATCCTACTGATTCCCTTCACAACTGCTTCTAAACCTTCTAGGAGTATGAGTTGATCTCCCACCTCGAGTCCTAGGTCCCGACCTTCCACCTCAATTCCTAAGTCCTGCATTTTACCTTACTCTTTCACCAGATACATCTTGCACAAAAGCCAATCACGGATTCCCGAAGTTGGTAAATGCGCTGGCACTTCTACCGCCTCGAGTCCTAATGTGTCACGCAGCATGGGTCACATATATTGGTGGGGAAACCCTGTCTCCCCTACCGCCTCTAAGAGCAATGCTTGTTGCTCCGCTTCCACATGCCATTAGCACCAAGGCACAATTAAAATTAGAAAATCTTTAAAGGTTAAAGGTGAAGAAAAAGAAAGAAGAATGAGGTATTGGGTTTCTGGAGTTATTTCACACAGCACAAGACCCAATTATAAACCCAATTCATCACGCATATCTCAACAAAAGGAGGAACAAAAAAACGGATCGAGAAAAGAGAGAAAGGGCATGCACCTCACGACTGCGACCAAGACGCCAATCTCCTCCAACCAAGACCCACAGACATCGGGCATACACCATCCTCTGCACATCACGTACCTCATTCGTGCTCCTCTTCTCGCCTTTGATCTCCTCCACAGCTCGCAGATCTTCTTTGGCCTCCTTCTATCTCTCTCCCCCTCCGATCTCCTCCTCTTATCTTTGTCTCCCTTACTCTTCCATGACCTCCCTCGCTCTTCTCCCTGGCTTCAATTTTCCCCTACAGTAAAATTCATAACAAAGAACCCTCTGCTCTTCTCAAGTATAGGTGATTTTCAACCGGTATGACGCATCCGATTTATTGTGCCTAATAATGTATTAGGCGTGGCCGAATCCAAAATTATACACACATTATGTATCAGAATTGGTGATATTTCAAACTATGAATTCTCATGATCTATTTTAAGCAAAATTGGGACCTTTTAACATTTATATTGAATTAGGGATCTTTATGCGTTTGAATACAATTTGCGGACTGATCAGTCATTATCCCTTGTTTAGAAAGGAAAAAAAGAGTTTTTGTTTATTATTTAGAAAGTTCATGTTTTCAGATTTGTGTATTTGATATAAAGAGGTTTACTTGCTTTTGATGGAAAGAGTTTTTTTCTTTCCAATTTCCTTGGCATTAGAGAGGGGTGAAAAGGAAGCCAATCTTCATCTTTGCCTGAATTAGATTGTTTGTTTATGGCTCAGTTGGCTCAATACCACCAAAAATGTCTTGTTTAGTGAAAGATTAAGCAAAGTGATTAGTTTGGTGTTTATTTTTTTATAAGGTTAACTTTAGTGGACTAGATCAACATGAAGTGGGAGGATCAAAATAAAATTAGATTTCATTGTAATTTAACTTTGATTTTAGACTATTAACATTCAGAAAATTGTTTGCCGCTAACGATATATTTGTGACTATACAAACTGATTTAACCCATTAAATAATTTACTTTTTTAAGGGAAGAAAACCGAATAAGAAGAAAGATTCCACATCTTCATCTCCTTTAAGCTTTTGAAAAGGATGAACAGGTATGCTATTTCTTTTTCTCTTTTTTGTTTTCTTCGCAACCACTCCCACAATTTATTACATAGAAAGTGGCAGAGAAACTTATAAAAAACACTTCAATCTAATATCAATATTATCCATTTTTTATTTATTAGAATTTCAAATCAGCCTTAATCGTAAATCAAACAAAACTAACCCTGAATTTCTTTTCGATCATTCAAAAAATAAGCAATTCACTACTTATTAAATATCGAAATCAAAATTCGAAACGTTGCTCCAAAATTCAACAAAACTAACCCTTGCTCTTCTTTATTGATCCCGAATTCGTCGTCGTTGTCGTGCTCCTGCCTCCACGGTTGTATTTGTCTACATCGCTGCCGCCGCCGCCGCCGCCGGCGGATCGACTGCCTCGCCGATCGTGATCGGGATTGATCGTCGGAAGAGAGGAGGGTAAGGCTTATATTTTGGTCTCCCCGATTCTTGAAAGGGTTTAACTCTTTAAAACTTAGCGGGCCCCGAGTTTAAATATCATACCCGCTAAGCTATCACATTAAGGGCTTTTTATTAGGGTCTTATCAAGATGGTCCAAATTTGCTAGATATATTCTAAACTCAACCCATTTGGAATGTTAAGTCTAGACTTCGACCCCATACACCTGGATGGATGTGTGTCAGGCCGAAATGAGATTGAATCCGAGTTGGGTTAAAATAACACGGATCCAGCTGCAGCCATAGTTAAAAAGGACATGCAAATATGCAATTATCAGTTAGAGTTTGTTTCAATGTAGTTGGAACTACGGGTCTGTTTGGTTATCGTAACTGGCCGTAATTCGTAGCTCGTAATTGGTAAAGTCTTTTACAGTTGTAAATGAGTTACATGCATATAAGCTTTATGGTGTTTGGTTGGTAATATAAAGTTGTAAGTGAAAAAGTGTATTGTGTTTTACGGTGTTTGGTTGTCGTAATGTCTAAGTCGTAAGTGAAAAAGTTGACCACAAAATTAACTATTTGGTGATTTAAAATTTCTAATATTGCAAATAAATATTAAAAATGCTAAATATTAAAAAAATTAATATTAACATAAAAAAATAATACAAATTTGTATGACCACAAAATTAACTGTAACTGGACTGTAAGTGAGTGGTAATTGGATTGCAAGTGAGTGATAATTGGGTTGTATAAGTCTTTTACGAATTACGGTCCAAACAAACGCCGTAATTGTAACTGGATTGTAAGTCATTTACGAATTACGGACTTTTACGCGAAACATGAAGTTTTTATTCTTGTAGTTGGATCACGGAGTTATGTGTTTCATTTTATAACTTGTAGTTATAATTCGGACTATAGAAAATAAAAAATATTTGTTTGATTTATTACATGATGATGAAGTTGTATTTGTATAGTTTTTTCAAAAAAGAAAAATTATTTTTGCAAAGAAATTGTTGAAAAAAAACTTAATGTGACATGCACTTTAATTTTTTTAATTATATCTCAACTACTTGTTGAAACTAAAAAAAAATAAGATCGCAGTTTCAGCTACAACAAAAAAAACTTAAAATATAATTCTAACTACTGAAGTTAGAACTACATGCAATTCCAACTACATTAAAACAAAAAATAAATTGTTATTTACTATAATTAGTAAACTTTTTGAAACTTTTGGATATAGTGCTTGCATTGAAACAAAGAGCACCGTGCGAAGAGAAAATTGAAAAACCTTGCCTAAATCTATTTCATAACAAATATCCAGGATCATTCTGTTGTAAAACTATCAGATTGAAGATTGATAAAGAAAGCATCCACTCGCAGTTAGGACCAAAATAATTAGTATTTGTTTTATGATTTTATCATCATAGATCTCAAGAATTTGTGCCACGGAATTTACAGAGTAAAGAAATTTGGAGCCTAAGCTCCAACAGAGATTTGCAACCACTAAGATCAGAAATTTCCCTTGGTAGCACACTGGGTAAAAAGAGGCTGGTTACACCCAGCAAGATGCATAGGCTTGACTCACACCTGTTCGCTAAATACCGAAGACAACTTGAGCAAGGTAGCAGCAGACCTAATCACCGGAGGAAAAAGTAAAAAAAACATATCTGAATATTCCGAAGATATAAATCTTATATACAAACAAGTATAATGCTGCCTGCTGATGATCTTACAATCATTCTTGCACCACAATATTCAACAAATTGAGTGGATTCTTACAAATGATCTTCAAACGTAATAAATCATATCAGAGGTACAAAAACTCAACTACAAATGATGAATGAATGAGTCATGAACGAGGACAGGAAAATAATCTGCATAGAGAAGCATGAAATAAATGTTCCAAATTAAATAAGACTGCATCACAAGTCGCCAAAGTCTGCTACTTGATGATTATTAGAAATGACTTGCTGAGAAAAGAAAAGAAAATTTGATGTATTTGATGCCACTCTTAACAGCCCAGAATATAGTTCCAGCTCTTACAGCTGTTGTATGCTCCATGAGAAATCTATCAGGCCAGTACCATGGTACAACAATTTAGACCCTGTTTAGCAACAAAAAATATCTCCTAGTGCAAAACCGAAAACATGCAACAGAAGGAACAACAACAACCAGAGGTACTTCTAACTTGATCGCACAACTTATTGCATCCATTCCCACTCAACCAGATCCCATCTTTCACCATCCTCTTCGGCTGGATATGCTGTGCTCATCCTGTTAATGCGGCATTAAGCGCGCTGTGAACATCAACCCCAATCTGTGCTTCAGCCTTTTCCAGGTCAGTTGTGGCTGAGCTAAGCTTCTGGGTGAAGTCTGCGAGTCCCTTTTGAACCAGGCTTGGATCAATGTTATCGACAGGAACAGCCTCCACAGCAACTATATCTGCATAAGAGTTTGCATGAATGAATGCAAAACCACTGCTGACAAAGTATTTGGTCACTTCAGACCCTTCATGCACGGAAAGAACCCCAGGCTTGAGCTCTGCTATCGTCGCAACATGTCCTGGGAGAACACCCATTTGCCCGGTTGTCGCTGGAACTATCACCATATCAACCTTGACAGACAAAAGTCAACGGGATATAAATATAAGTTTCCCCGCAAAACTAATCACAGGCAAGCTGAAAAGGTTAATTGAACTTGAAATGGCAAGCATCAGTTGATTTCCATGTTTCAGAATTGACATTCAAGTGAGAGTATAACATCTTATTCGACTAAGCAAAATGCTCACGAACAGTACATCTCTCTTCAGGTGGTGGCAAACATTAAGAAATTTCGAAAAGATGGAAAGTTCAAATAAAAAACAGCAGTTAGCACTACAAATAACAGCAAGCAAAAAACACCGATTATCCACTGTCAAGGTAAATCCTACATGTTAGCTTGAGAAGGCCATTTTTGCTGGTACCTCATTATTCAGGTTTGGTGGACAAATGTCTGTCATAACGATCCAAGGGAAGTTTTGGAGAAAATCACCTTGACAACAATTATTCAACTTGTAGAGCATATGATTACAATGAAATAAGAAACTCTTATGGACAATAATGCCAACAATTCACAATCATGTGTATCGGTAGCTGGTAAGTCTCTGGCATAATGATCATGTGTACCTTTCAAAAAAAAAGTGTGTTGCATAATGATCAGACAGCAGATTAGAAAATGAAGCTAGACTGGAAGAACTAGTAGGAAGCTTATCAAGCAGTTACATAAAAGTATAATACAGGCTTTTAACATATAAACGCTTATGTTTTCTGAAAATTACATATTGCACCGTCTTTTGAATATTTTCATACAAGAGCTTGTGTTTTTTGAGTTATTTTGCAGAAATACCTTTATGACACCTATTTAATGACAAGTAAATTACTGTTGAACTCTAATAATTAAATCAGAATTAAGTCAATTTTAGTATGCACAAGATAAAACTAACAATTTTAGTAAACACATCGTTTAATCTATCCACAATAGTGTTATATCTAATCACTATTGTAAAAAAAAAAAAAACTGCTCACCCCCTCTTAAACACAGCTTTCACAGATCCCTGGCGGGCCACTTCAAGATTTAAAAAAAAAAATTTGTGTTATATGAATCATCTTTTCATATGCTGCAAAAAAAATCCAGCATTTACGAGCAGCCAAGAGGAAACAATTTCCCTTTGTTGAGAAGTTAACTTGCCATGTCTTTTAATTCTTGGCCTCTGTCAAAGGATGCCACAAGGCAGTGCCTTGATATTAATAAGTTCAATATGGAAAAATAAGCTATGACTAATAAAAACATGAAAATAGCATCCCTATCATCTTTGCAGTGAAGATCCATGATTCAACACAATATATAACAACAACGAAGCCTTTATCCCAAATTTTTGAGATTGGCTACCAATGTTGAAAATTGCAATAGGTAAAACATAGTGCTCCACCTCCTAATAGCTAATTGCTTAAATAGCATAGCATAAAGCATAAGCTAGATTATTTTTATTTTTTACTTAAACCAGTCCTAAATAAAGATAATAAATAGAAAAAATATAAACCAGTCTTAAATATAGACCACGCCAATGCCGATTAGCTTACTGGCGTTTATCAATGTCAAAGTTGTCAAAGGACGAGGTATCCCGGTAGAAGATTAGGACTCGTTGTCAAAGATTAAGACGGATTGATGGCTCGTTGAAGTTTTATTGCAATCTCTCACCATTGAAGATGAAACTTTATCACTCGATAAACCCAAACTCATTGATTTAGGCATCTTAAGAAATCACGTAATAGGAAACATATCACAACGTAGCCAAGGTTTTAAAATTCAGCCTAGGTTAGTAGATCACATGGCTTTTACAATGCAGTCGGGCCTGAGCGGGCCTAGACGACCCAAATTCCTTTACAGTTAAAAACGGGTTGAACATGCTTCCGCTTTAAGCGGGTGGTACATATAGGGCTTTTAAGAAACCCTAAGCCCCAAATCTCTTCTCCAACTTCCATGGCTCGGCTAGGGTCTTTCGACGCCGAGGTTCGAGCTTCTCAAATCTTCCTCTCTTTAAAAAAATAAGGTAAAAAACACACAATCTTTTACTATTTTACACTTAATTTCAGAAATTAGTAATTAAAATGCACGACAATTGACATGATACATCATTACATCTGCTTCCTCTTCTTTTTCTAATTCAATTTTAGATGTTGTCTTTATTCGATTTTCAATATTTTTTAATGATCTTTCCAAAGTTTTTTAAACATATAACGCACTTAAATAAATTTCAAAACAGGATAAAAAAATAGATAAACGTCTAGTCCACGCCTAGTTCCCCCTAGGCGCTAGGCCCCAGCCCAGTTCCGCCGCGTAGACCCACTGATGGGGACATCATGTGAGGCCTTTTATTACTTAGTCATTTTCAGTTGTACTTCATTTTACTTGGCTATGTTTCTTTTATGTGGGTGTTATTTTCAGTTGTACTTCATTTTGCTTGGCTATGTTTCTTTTATGTAGGTGTTTAATATCACATCAGCTGTGATAGGAAAGTTCACTTTGTAAGAGCCTATATAAAGATGCTCAACTTCTTGAACAAGACAGACAATGAATAATTAAAACTTTTCAGTTAAAATTTTCAGAGCGTGTGGATTCTTAAGATTGGGGTGTGAAGCCTGTGGTGCAAGGGGTGTGAAGCCCAAATTTATCTTGGTTCTTTATCTTAAACCCTAATTTCTATTTTGTTTCTTCTTACAAAACCCTAATTCCCAAATTTTAATTGAAGGTGATTGCGATCCTACCCGTATTACATCAATTTGATATCAGAGCTTCTGGTTCCAAACCTCTTCAATATTTTCTTCACTATTTTCATCTCCTCCAAACCTTAGATCAACATTAAATTCCAGATCTAGATCCACTCAAAAAAATATTGTACAAAATCCGGTTGAAAATTCAGTAAAAAATCCCGAGAAAATTCTATTCAAAATAAAAAAATAACACTGTTGTCAAAATCCAAAAAAATCCATTCGAAAATCCAATTAAATCAAAATCTACATTGTTCATCATCTTCAATCTCCTCTCCCACCAAATCCCGCCACCACCATCATCAATCCACCACATAATCAGGTCCCACCTCTGCCGCCATCCCCATCCCACACCACCATCTCCATCCAACGCCGCCGCTGCCAGCACTCTAGATCTCCGCCACCATCACGACCTCCATCATCCCCGTCGCCGCTTTCTGCGCCATTCCCCTCCATCAACCTCACCAGCATCATCTCCATCATCAATCAACCTTCATCAAACTCATCACCAACATCTTCAACTCTCATCATCTTCATCATCTCGCAACCCATCTCCAGCACCATCTCTGTCACAGACAACCACCATCGGCAACACCCACTGGTCTCAAGAGCTCTCCACCACTGCCGACAATCTCGTCGTCACGCCCCTGCTCCGTCATGCCTCCATCCATCTCTTCCTCGTGCTCGCCACCACCAAAATCCCAAAATCTAAAGAGCTCAACGCATCCCAGATCTCGCCATCACCACTGTGTCGCCACCAGCGCCTGCTCCACAGATCCTGTCGCCATCACCTTTTGGAAATCACAGTCGAAGGTAGGAAGGACCTTGTTGAAGCGTCATCGTCTTCATCAGAGCTTCGCTGACGCTCCTATAGACTCGTTGGAGCTTCCAGTGCTTCATCGTCCTCACTCGACCTCACTCCACTCGATCTTCACCTTGTTCACATTAGATCGGAGCTCTGCCGACCTCCACAGCGACGCTCAAGCATTCTAGCAACACTCGGTCACCTCCTCCGGCAGAATCCACTCAGTTAGGAGTGGATCGGACTCGACTCTGCCAGATCAGACTCCTTCCAACCTCACCAGTGACGCCCAGGTCTCGCCGAACCTTTCCCGTGGTCATCGAACCCACGGCGCCGCCCTACGACACACCTCCGGCTGGGTTCGCTCGGTTGAGAAGGGGCTGCCCTAGTTGAGTCTGATCGACCCGATCAGATAAATTAATGTACTATCAGGTCAGATCACACTGAACTCGACCCGATCCGCTCGCAGAACCGACCCGTGCCTGCTGACGTCAGTGCTAACGTCAGCGATGAGTTAATCCAACGAATTGACTCAGTTGATTCAACCTAATGTGTTCTGACTTAGTCCAGAAGCAACTCAACACTTCTGAAGGTCGTACAGAGCTCGTTTCAAGCCCGAATCGAGCCGTTTTCGAAGCAACAGTTTCTTGGAGAGCAGAACTACACATCTACAGCCTTCACTTCCAGATTCAGATTCAACTTAGCAGATAATGCACATAAGTCCAGAGCTTGTTTCAATTCGATTCACGTCGAACTTGTGCCATTCTCGAGGCAGCCATCTTTCACTTCTTATTACCGTTGTCCAGGAATCTTAAGAGTGATTTCAGCTCTACAGTGTGAGTATTTCTCTGAAGAATCTTAGAGGAATTTTGTGTTTGGGCATGAACGACTCACCTCTCAGCTGATATCCTAACCTAAGTTGAATTATTACTGTTAAATTAGTTGCAACTACAATTTGGATTGCGATAATTTGTTGGATGAAATGCTATTTGCTTCTATCTAGTGGTTGCATCAGTGCATGTTACTTTTCATCATTTCGGAGTGCATTTTCTTTGCATTTAGAACTTGCACTCTAGGATATTTTTAGCTAGTGCATGCATTTAGTTTGTTTGAGTCTAAGATTCTCCGCTGCATGTGCTTGATTGTTGGATTTTGCATTTGAGCCATCATGACTAATCAATGTTATAGGGACCCCCTCTTAAACCAGCTACACAACCTCCGTCAGGGTCATATGTCCGTCCAGGATTACATAATCATATTTAAGAACTTAACCCATCATAGTGACATGGACGAGCGTCATTCTGAGACTATAACTAGCTTTAGTCGGGGTTTACGGCCTAAAATAAGGCGTGCTCTGATTACTGACCCCTATGAGTTAAGACACTATCGAAGAGGCCTTTGATGTTGCATTAAAGTTAGACTTGACTTTCAAAATGCTAATCAATGCCGAGGTTTGGTGTTCCAAGTGTGAGACATATGGATATTACGATTATCAGTGTCCCTCGGAGAGTCAACATGTTAAAATTGTGCCCACTGATGATGTTGACGACTCAAAGGTTGTTGAGGATATCCAAGTTTCTCCTAATACTGTTAGTATAATTATGGACATAGCAGTTGGTTTCGCACACCGATTATTGATGAAAGTCACATATCTTCTGATAGTGTCAGTGATGAAGTGAATGAGATAGTTAAGCCTATACCATCATTGTACCTAATAAGTCATTCGAGTCCCTTCGTGCTGAATATAGTTTTATGGTTATTCCTACCAATTCATATTTTAGGGAGCCACCTAAATTTCTTGCCAAGATCCAGCAGATGATTTTTAGTGCTTCATCTTTTTTTGGATGTTTACAGTTTGTGTCTGAGTCCAATGTACCTCCATCTGTGGGGTTAGATGTGTGCCTCCTAGTCATGTCATATCTCTCATTCTCCCTTTGTTAAGAGTTATGCATAAAATACCTATTACATTGCATTTGCATGTTGCACATATTTATGATATCACTAGGCCGATAGCAATTTGCAATGACACCTACAACTTTGCTACAAACTCATATAATATTTTGCAAGAATTTGCAGTTGATAATAAGGTGAGGTTACGAGTCACCCTGAGGCTGTGAGAAAGTTACACGCTTAGCGTACAGATTTCGATAAGAGTCTGAAGAGAAGTGCTTCCATTGCTTACGAGTTGTATACCCCATAGGATCCTGGTATCAGCTCCGTCCTCAGCAGAGAAGATGCACCTCGGTCTACTCTCTGTGCCTGGATCGAGCTGCCATCTTGCACAGCCAACCTGTCACAACAACCAGCTCCACCTCCACCATGGTCTCGACGTGATGTACCAGTGTTGATGCCACGACCACCACCTTGGCCCGATTGAGATGCCTCGTGAGGGGAGCCCTCACTCGACAGGGTCGAGTTTCTCCCACCCGGGGGAAATGATGGGGACATCACGTGAAGCCTTTTATTACTTAGTCATTTTCAGTTATAGTTCATTTTGATTGGCTATGTTTCTTTTATGTGGGTGTTTAGTACCACATCGGTTGTGATGGGAAAGTTCACTTTGTAAGAGCCTATATAGAGGGACTCACCTACTTGAATAAGACAGACAATGAATAACTAAAATTTTTCCAATTAAAATTTTCAAAACTCTTCGGTTTTTGAGATTGGGGTGTGAAGCTCATGGTGCAAGGGGTGTGAAGCCCGTGTAAGGAGTGTGAAGCCCAAATCTATCTTGGTTCATCTTAAACCCTAATTTCTATTTTGTTTCTTCTTACAAAACCCTAATTCTCAAATTTTAGTTGAAGGTGATTGCGATCATACCCGTATTACATCACCCACCTAGCATTTTCTTAAACCTTGAGTGTGGCTACGCTACACTACACAAAAAAGGTACATAGCGTAAGCTATTCTAAAATAGTGAATAGCTACATTATTTCAAAGCTATTTTAGAACGCTATGTAGCATAGTAGGAGGCTTATTTACAAAACTAGCTTTTCTTAGCATTGTCAACTCCAAGAATCCTCGTTCCATTCAGACTGTCAAGACCATCTACTCAATTACATGAAACATCATCACCATCCAAGTCCGTTAGACCTCCCTCCTCCTTCATTAATTATGATTCCATCACTTCCCTAATTGGCACATTTATTGGCCTCTGTGTGCCCAAACCATCTCAATCAAATCTCTCTTATTTTATTCTCAATACAATAAACTTCTAACTTCTTACACATGCACTCATTTTTTATCTTATCTCTTAGTGTCTTGCCACCAATTGATATCAACGTTTCATTTCCTACTCAAATTTTTACATGTTTCGAAACTGCCCAATATTCTAAAATATAAAGCATAGAAAGTCAGTTTTATAGAAAGTTCTCTTCAATTTTCATAGATATCTTATGATCATATAAAACCCCAAGAGCACTTCTCCACGAGGTTTTTGTGATTACAATATACGCATGAATGATGTACTTATAAAATAGGATATTTAACTAATATAACATAAAATATATAAAGTTTAATAAAGCATGATTTAAAGTATATTTCACTTGAAGTGTTCACTAGACTTGTTTCCATGGCCAACTTACAAAAGAAAACTTATTTTTCAATTACTCCAAAGTCCGTGCAAGAAAGCGAGCAACCTCATTGATTTCACAAGTATTTGTCAAAAATTCAATTTTTCCCATTGACAAGCCAGCATGTACAAGGAAAATACTTATGCATGTCACAAGAAGTTAGGTAAAAGTTGTTAAAGCAAAGGTTATAGGTGTCACACCCTCATAAACAACCAAATTCATTAAAGGATCTAAAACTTATTAAAGGACCATTGGTCAAAGAATGCTAATTTCCCACCATCTCATTAAACCATGTTTACTATACCCCAATAGCACACAAAGTCATACTTTATATCATGCATCCACTGCAGAGTTTGAACTTGAAGGATGCTAAATGTACATAGTATTAACAAAAAAAAGTTATAATCCATGGACCATATGGCCAAGGGATTATTCATTATCTACTAGGATGTGCACAAATGTCTACAAATTATAGTGGTTTCTCAATGTTGGATTCTCGCAAGTCTCCCATGCATGGATTCCTCTGGACAAGTGAACAATTGACACTTTCAAGATCATGACCTGTGTTGGTTCAGACCCTCTTAAATACACCTACCACGGAAAGTAGGTAATAAAATGAACATTGGCATTGCCATCCAACTCACCCTAGGGGACTCAGAATTGCTTCCCTCCATATATGTGCACCTCTTTAAGTTTCACACTATACATATCTCTCTTATATCCCATTAAACACTCTCTTCCAGGCATCCACATGCGAGGGAGAGTGCAAAGCGCATAGGCACACACCTGTGCTCACAATCATCCTAAGTTGTCCAACCTTTTCCAAGTAAATGGGTGCAACTCAAAGTTGAAAACTTCACAAAAGAACTGGCTACACTTTTAGATTGTTTTGTCAAGCGAACATCAATCTAAGCCCACTCCACCAAGAAGCAGCCCTCCATTGCACAAAATAAGCCAAACCAAAAGGGTCTGGACAAAGTGGTAAGAAGATATGATCTGTTAAGACAGATTATATTTATCTATGGGGTATTCATCGTAAAGACTACAAAATATCATAGATAAAGACTGGACGTGTACATGCGCGTGACCCGCTCGCTCGCGCGCGCACACAGAGAGACAATCGTGTCCGCAAGTATCAAGGATTCAACAAGTCTAAATACATGCAAACATCAAATCTATATCCGATCCATGTCTATAACATATCTAACTCTCCCCTCAGAATGATAATAACAGTCTCCTCTAGATAAAATGTTGCATTTCTATTGGAATCATCAATAAATGCATATGGTTCAACATTAGTTGTCAATCTCGTAAATCTAATGGACCAGTAATCACACACAACATACCAAGATATCTGACACCCACTTTATTAAAATATGAACAATACAATCACATGAAATGATAGATTCGTTGATCTCATTATTAACAATAAAATTATAACTATTTACTCCAATAAATAATAGTACGGGGCAAACAAGCACTCACACAAAATGGTTCAAATAAACGCTCAAATAAATTAATTAAATAAAGTGAAAACTCACATGAAATGATAAAATAAAATGCACAATTATTATAAAGTTATAAACAAATAAAACAAACACTCATATGAAATGACGCGGATCTGAGTCTGAATCACTAGAAAATACTATTTTATTGCCATGCTTCCAATCTCACGTGTATCCTTCATGACCACTCTAGTTCTCAAAATTGCCTCATCCACACCTTATATGAACTTAAACGAATAGCTTGTATACAGATACGATTTTCTTTTAGTCCCTATTTCTTGGGTGCAAGCATAAAGGTCACAAGTTACGGCTTTAAATTCAAGACCTGGATATAGATTTTAATATTTTTAGGAAAATGCAGAGTTGATTGCATTAAAGGCATAGCTCTAGGCCTCAACTATTTCAAAACACATATATTGGGTGATGAAAATGTTCCAGGTATTTGCTTTTCTTCAAAACGAGACAAGAGTTGGGACTCGGGATGGATTAAGAAAGGAGATATTTTCCCACGGCAATCTCAAATCCATTCCGCCCCATGTTCATGAAGTATAAAAGCTTCTTTAGCAAAGGAATGACCACGGTTCATTTTTTCACATCGTCATAAAACTCATCATAGCTTCCCTTCCCTCTTTACGTGTCAGGAATTTTTTAATAGCCTTGGTCGCCTTGACCATTGGTTTTTGTATAAACTAAATTTCCCTTGTCTTGAGCAAAATGCTTAATTGTCTTTTGAGCCATTCTAGTTTCTTTCACCTATCTTTTATCAATACCGGCTATTCATCAGCCTTTTAGATGCCTCACTTGAATTTTGTCTTTTTCTACTCTTGTCACCGTCTTGTTACATTATTTCACAAATACCCATGAGTCTTTAGAGTGCATTCACATGAAGTTTTCTATGAAATTCAATGTTGTTTCATTACCTCTAACTAGATATTTACTTCCTTCACATCGACAAGCCACACTATCAAACTAGAAATAGAGAGCTAACCAAATATATCTGATCCTTATCCAAGTATGGCGATAAGACCGGGAAAAAGCACCCAACCTGATTTTTAAGCCTTTTATGAGATCGTATAAGATTCGAACAGAACTATATCAGCCCAATGTGGGAAGATATATAAAAGGACTAGAACCTATATCAAAATTAGAGAAGTTCTCTCGGGAAGAATAACTTCCTTGGAGGCATATAGAGTTACATAAATAATTTTCCATCTTGTGACATATTCTACATGTCCCTATTAATATAGCAAAGTAAGCTTCAATTTTTAGAAATTGGCCCTAAGAGTAGTCATCAAACACAAGAAAAGAAAATGGGTAGGAATCTTTCTTACACTTTTATATTCTTTTAACTTTGGATCTAAGACCCCCAATGACTTTCCCAGCTCAAGCACTTTTTGTAGTTATGGCCTAAACTATTCTTCTTTTTTGCTTCGCTCTCTCGGTAAAACTATGATCTTATTACCTAAAACACTGGGCTGTAAATTGCACCATCTAACCTGATGAACCTATAACTTTTTGCATATTGACTAGTTCAGACCTGAGAAAATGGGATCCTAAGAATCTGAGAGTAGGGCTCGTGTATAGTCTGCAAAACCGATAAGATTTTGGATCATATTCGAATTTCATTGGATCCAGATCAAAGATCCAAACCCAATAAAAAATATATATGGGGAATAATAAAAAAATAGTAAATCAAAATGCTTAAACGCTGCCCAAATAACCCAACATTTGGGAGAAAGACGAGAGACATTGATGAGGGAATTCTTTTAATCCGAACACCTAAACAACCGTGCTTGAGAGTCCAAAGACTGCCTCATTTTTCTATAGCTATCAAGTATAAAAGACTTAATGAGGCTGAATGGAGAAAAAGGACTAAAGTAGTTAATCTCAAAATTTTGTTATTGTTGTCATTGTTCATTGGCGTTCTTGTTGCATTGTATTAAGTTTTAAATCCTTTTAGGTGAAGGCAATGTTATTTGTTTCCTCGAACTCATCTCTCTCTCTCTCTCTCTCTCTCTCTCTCTCTCTCTCTCTCAATTCTCTTGCAAGGTGGAAACACTATATCTCCTTTGCAACAGAGAGATCATTGCAGCAGATTAGGTATCGGATTGAAGTGAAGTGAAATTCAGAGGTATTACTCCTTGCTGAGAACTGAGAAGGTTTTGACAGGTTCCTCTTTAAGGCTTTAAGTTAGAATCACAGAAAATGGGTTGAATGAAGATCTGAAACTCCAATTCAGTTATCCTAGTGGATGTGGAATGGGTTTGGACCTCTTCTGAATAACATATAGAGATTAGGGTCCAGATAAAGCCCGTTCTCATAAGGTAGATGTGTGGATTTTATATGGATTGGACCTGAATTTGGTTTACATCAACAACACCATGAAACTTTTTAGCTACCTTGTCATGTAACCATCCAGTTAGAAAACTTGGCAGGTACACAGAATTATTCAACTTGAGAAGAAGAAAAAGAAATATAAAAAAGCAACAAGTTGCTACGTAACTTTTAAATATTTAACCCTGTGAAGAATGACGAACAAAAACATTCTAGTTGCATAAGCTTATTTTACATGGAGAATATGGTATCTGTTCCTACCCACCTGGCCTATTTGATTTCTCTATTGCTAAGAACTTGGCATCAAAATTCAGACGATTAACATCAGATTGATAGTAAAAAATTTCATCTTAATATTTATGAATCCTTGTAAATACTGAGCCTCTCTCTACAGTTGATCCAAGTTACCACATTTATATGTGGTAAACACTCAGATGATATGATGGTGAAGAGTGACAGAGGAGGGGAAAAAAATAAAGCAGCTTGCTATAAATGGTTACAGAAATACTTCATTAGCATCTGATATTTCGGCGGAGCACACTCTTAGTCTAATAAATCTCAATAGAACATTCAATAGGTTTAGTTTTGACGAAATAGAATTTTCAAACCATAAAAATTGACCCAGAAATCCCTCTTCAATATGCCGGTTTTGATATCACCATCAACAAAGAGAGTTTCCACCAAATATCTGAGAATAAATCTCATGTTTCACTTTCAAGTAAAGTATTATGCAATAACAACAACAGCAATCAGATCAAGAACAACATGATCAACACTAACTAAACAAAACCCTAGCACCAAATTGAAACAAATCAAATCAAACAGATAATAGAGAGCGACGACAAAGATCAGGGAAAATGGATAGCAGACCTCTTTGTTGGAGATCTCAGATCGGTAGGGGAGCACGAAGTTGACGGTGAGCTTCGAAGGGATTGAAGCGGGAGTCGGCGGCCGAGGCTTCATGAACGAGAGTGGAGTCTTGGGGGGTTCGATGTTGGGGGATACCTTCTTCCAGGCCTCGACGAATGCCGAGTCCTCCGCTGGCGCCGCCGCGAGATCGGCGGTCGAGAAGGCCCGTGCAGCGACCGGCGCTGCGTGGCCACCGAAGGCGGTTCGGGTCAGTAGGCGGGCGGCGTGGCGATACATTTTTCGTCACCGTCTGCTCTCTCTCTCTCTCTCTCTCTCTCTCTCTACGGGATGGAGGCGATTAAAGGGGGAAAAGGGTTTCGTCTGGACTCTGGATCACTACACTAGACTCGAGGTTAGACTGTTAGAGATGCCCTGAATAGGACTTCGCACGTGAGGAGGGCCACGGATTGAATAAATTGCAGAAATACCATCAAGCCTTTTTTTTTTTTTTTACCTTTTTGTTTTCTTTTCTTCCTTCTTGATCAGGGGCCGTAAGGCCCATAACCAGCCCTGACAAGCCTTTTTTTTGTTTTCTTTTCTTCCTTCTGGATCAGGGGCCGTAAGGTCCATAACCAGTCTTGAATTTCATCCACACTACGGGACTACTTGGATTCAAAGAAGTAGATGAAAGTGAGAAAGTGGGAAGTATCATTTCTCACTTATGCTGTTCATCCAAACATCGGAAAAGAAGAATGAAAAAACCCTTTTTCCTTTTATCTTTTTTCTTTTACACACTCATTTCCTCACTTCAAATGTGCTACGGTTAATTTTGTGGTCATATAAATCTAATTTGAAATAAGTTGTAACTCAAAGCAGTTAACTTTTTGATCATGTAAATCTTACTTGCATTCTAATTACAGTCTAAAATCTTTTATAATTAATTTTTATTTTAATATTATTTTACGGTCAACTTTATGGTCAACCTTTCCATTTTCACTTTCACATTACCAACCAAACACTGAAAAAGACATTACATTTTTTTAATTACACTTCCCAACTACAATCCAAATACCGAAAAAAGAAACACAAATTCTCATTTTCTAAAAGGAAAAGAATCCTACTTCTCACTTCCTCGTTTCCACCCACTTCTGGGCATCCAAACAGCCCTACATTTCACCTGGCTACTGATCCGAAAAGGAAGCAGATATTAGATTACCTGAAATCTCCTGCTCGGAAAATAATCAAAAGAGTATGCTTCCTTAAAATCGATCTTTCGGTCTATCGGGCGAGTGTGATTGTTACCCAAACCTCTAATAAATCAATTGTACTCTTTTACCATTGAGTCTGATCACAGTAGCCCCTTAGATTTTTTAATATTAGCTTGTCAACCCAAAAGATCAAGACATCGAACACTTTATTTCTGAGTGTCGTCTCTAAATCAAGAATGCACAGACACATATACAAGTATTGGATACAATATGATACACATACATAGATAAGTAAAAATTGAAAAAATTACCAGTATGGATACGTTGTGGATACGTCAATTAAGTAATAATGTTTATATATTTTTATTTATAATTTATGATATTTTATAAATTAATCATAAAAAAAAGTGTTGAATGACTTTCAAGATAGGTTAAAAGGGGGAAGCTACATGGAACTAGTCAATTATGGGGTTAAAATCATTTCTAAAAGAATCCATAAAGTATCTGATTCACATCTTTTTGTTGGTTTAAACTAGGTACATGTTGAATTTATTTGGAAGTAACCAACAAGAATCATATCGAATACGAGTACGTGATCTATCTAGAAGAATTGGTGCATCGTAACTCTAAATACAATGCATTGTTTAGCCTCTTGTATGGTGACTACCACACATTCAACTAACAAGAAAGAACAAAAAAAATTGTAATAGTCAAAAATTGATCCTCATCAAGATATTGGCACGTGTCTATGTAACTGAAAGCCTCCCACTGAGATGCCCATAGCTCTCGGTTCGTCCCGATATCTCCGCCACTTCACATCCTTTCGGAATTACTCCAGACTGCACCTAAGTCAACATACCAAAGACATTTCCTTCCCGACAAGCTCCGTCTCCAAGAACCATCCAGGAGCTACCTCTTGTTCCAAAGACATCACCCCCAGAGTCACCTACAGTCAAAGATTCTCGATTTCACCCTGCAAGTCCCCAGTAGCGACCACCGAGATCTCCATCTGCAATTACGCCGCTTTCCTTCTCCTACGTTGAATACGTCTAACACTCATGCATTCATAGCGGGCATTTATGGACTATAATGAAATTCTTTGCATGTAATCCCAACAGTCAAGCACTCATAATCACAATCATTGCAGCAAACCCGCACATGGAGGTCTTGTTGTTACGGGGACCTCGCCTGCTCTCACTCAACACCAACAACTCAGTATAAATAGATCATCATCTCCAACGAGAAGGGGCCCTAAATTCTCTCTTTGGACCTAACACCAAGACCTTATCAATACTTTCACAGTCAACCCTTGTTCAGAAACACTCCAAATAATCCCTATAATTCTTTTAAATTGGCTGATTATAGTTGATTCTCCTTCTCCTCCTTATGGTTTTTTTCTGATTTGGGTTTCCATGTAAAAATCTTATTTCTCCGCTTATTTTCTGTGTTGTGATCATCGCTTTCCACTTACACTCTAAACTCCCTCTATTGCTTATGGTGTGGATCAATCATCTGATCATTCACAGCAAAAAATCTCACCAAAAACTGGTGCTTTCATTCAGAGTTGAATCCCCACACTCAAGATCTCTCTTCTAAATACCAAAAAACTTTCCTTAAAAAACTCTTTCTCATCGATGGTGGCCCCAAGAAAGCAAACCATCAACAACGCAATGTCCAAAGGCAAGGCCGTCGCACCATTGGGGGCACAATCCCTCCACCAACCAACGATCAGCCGCATACCACCGAGGATATCGGCTCCTTCTCACCTCAGGAGGTGACCGCCAGTGTCCAACCACTGCGGCGGCATGAAGATCAGCTCCTTCAGATGCTCGCCAATATGAAAGAGCAGATGAAGGAATAACAAGCCCAATCAGATCGCGATCGGGAGCAGATAGCTCTCGACCGCGAGAATGTCATCCGTGAGCAGCTGGCAATTAGGCAGCTCAACAACCAACTCCAGGCATAAATCGATGCCCTCCAGAACAACAAACCATCAACGCAATCAGAAGCTAGCCTGAAGTCGATGGATCTCTTGATCTCTGAGTTCTTAACTAGCTGATCAAAAAAAGGATCACAGAAGCTAAGCTGCAAGGCCATCCAACGCCTTCAGTTGCCAAAATTTCTGACTCTCCCCTCTCTGAAAATATCCTGAAATGTGAGTTCCCAAGGAAGTTTTCAACTCTAACCTTCGACTACTACTCCAGAGTGAGCAATCCCGTCTAACACATCGGGCATTTTCGGGATAAGATGGTGGTTTATACCTGAAACGATCTACTTTTGTGCATCACCTTTTCCTTCAGTCTGAAAGATGTGGCATTAGATTGGTCTACTCTCTGCCGCCTTACTCTCTCCGCAACTTCAAGAGGTAACCAAAGCGTTCCTTACTTAGAACGCCTCTCACCAGGAGGCCAAGAAAAACAACTATCATCTCCTCTCTGTCAATATAAGGCAGACCGACAACCTCAAATCATACATCAACTTCTTCCAAAGCCAACTTACCAAAGTACCCACTGTGGTGAGGATGTCTCTGCACTCGCGTTCATCAGTGGGCTGCAGGTTTCTCACCCCTTATACAAGCACCTCCTCAAGCACAATGATACTTGGATGAGCGAGGTCATGTCATGAGCTTAGCCCTACATCCAGTTAGAGAAAGTAATGAAGACTTTTTTCAACCATATCGCGAAGCACGGTAACATTGGAGTAAAGTTAAAAACTCCGCACGAAGCCTCCGCCCATGCCCAAGATCAGAATCGGGGGAACCTGCCTTGAGATACAGGTGTTCCCCATCCTTTCACCAAGTCTGCTCTGAACTTACAAGCCGATGGAGCAACATTTCACTCTGCTGAGACTCCCCATCAACGAGGTCTTCAACGCCATCAAGAACAGTCATGAATCAGGCGCCCGAGACCAATCCGATATGATCCCTCACTTCCCAGAGCAGAAGAATATTGCTCCCACATGACTGCAAGGGACACAAGATCATCCATTACTGGGCCCTTTGAAAGTACCTAAAAGAGCTCATTCAATAAGGCATCCTCAAAGAGAACATGCTCACTCCCGAAGCAGCCTCCAAATTTAGACAGCTCAACGCTCCACCGCCTATTCACCAACAATACCTGATAACCCAATACAAGCAATTGAGTGATTTTACGTTTCCAAGAGATAGGGCAGTGCTCTTATCCCTACCATCTTCTATATTTTAATTCCATGTATTTCACTCTAATATTGAATAAAATA
This sequence comes from Agave tequilana, assembly GCA_038442645.1. NCBI lineage: Eukaryota > Viridiplantae > Streptophyta > Magnoliopsida > Asparagales > Asparagaceae > Agave > Agave tequilana. Next base: position 186,709 of record JAVJIF010007285.1, on the reverse strand, counting down.
ATATTTCTCTTCTTAACCATTACACTCCTTCCAAGCTAGACGTTCCATTGATGGGATTTTCCCACTCAGAACACTCCGCTGCTGAAATTTCCCCCACCTCGAGTTAGTCTTTTTGTTGCTGGGATTTTTCCTACTGGAGGACTGTATCTTTACGCTCTGCTGATTGGATTTTCCCCACTCGGAGATGACAACACAGACTTGCCTACTGGTCCTTTCTCGATTTACCTACGGGAATCGAAACCCTCCGCTGTTGGAATTTTTCTCACTCGGAGTCCCTACTATGTTGCAGGGATTTTCCCGCTCAGAATCCCTGTTTGATGTTTCGCTAATGGAATTTTTCCTAATCGAAAGCATAAACGCTATCCTACTGGCTCCCCTTACTGACCCACTGGGTGGATGAACCCATGTAGTTTTCCTCTGCTGGGTCTATATAGGATCGCCACTCCGCTGCTAGGATTTTCCCACTCAGAGTAAATGCATCCAATCTATCGATGAGTTGTACCCCTATTTCAAGTCCCTTCCAAGGTCACAACTCCGCGGGTGGGATTTCCCCCACTCGAAAGCTATTGTGAACCCAACTTCGCTTCTAGGATTTTTCCCACTCGGAGGCCCAACTTCGTTGCAGGGATTTTCCCCCCTCGGTGATTCGAATTGCCACTCCGCTGCTGAGATTTTCCCCACTCGGAGTTGACACATCCAATCTATTGATGGGTGATACCCTCACTTCAGGCCCCTTTCTAATTTGCAAGTAAGTGTTCTGGAGAGTCTATGATTGCATGAAATATAAGATATATACATGAGAGTTTTCTTGTTTGGATTATCCCCACGACATACTAATTTCGTGTGATTACAGGCTGGAGGCGTTAAGGACACTGGAAAAGACACAGTCGCCCAGGTATTATCTGAACATCATCTTTGTGAATGTGTGATTGTATTAGTCATCCCAGGACAATATGGTTATGTATGCTTAGCCTATAACCGCATGAGACATATGATATATACATGAGAGTTTTCTTTTTTGGATTATCCCCTCGACGTACTAGTTTCGTGCGATTAAAAGCTGAGCATACATAGTCTTGTCAGCCCAATCTATTTAATTTGTGCCTTACATTTTCCTGCATCTAATATTTAATTTAAGTTGTTTCATAATAGTCTTGTATGTGCATCATCCCTTCACTGTGGGATCTCCCCACTCAGAGCCCTACCAAATTTTACATTCCGCTGCTGCGATTTCCCCCATTTGGAGGCCCAACTCTGATGCAGAGATTTTTTCCTCTCAGAGTCTCAAGTTCATAGCTCCACTGACATGTCAAACCCCCACTCGGAAGCATACGTGAATCCAACTCGCTGCTAGCATTTCCCCCACTCGGAGGCCAAAGTTTGCAGGTTCCACTGATGGGACTGCCCCTACTCGGGAACAATACCGCAAACTTACTAAGCCATCCACATGCCAAATCAAATGCCCCGGATTAAAGATGGGCACTCTGAGGAGACATGAACGATTCTGAACAAAACCAATGGTAAAGCAAACCAGACAAGATCTAAACAAAATGTCCATTCCAACGAATTTATGTTTTATTCCAAAGAGTCTTTCCATTCTGAATACATCTCTTCAAATGTATATTTGATTACATCTAACAAAAGTAATACAAAAAGTCCATTACAGTTCTGTATTTGCATCTTTTTGAAAAGAATAGGTAATCCAATCCTTCCATCCTACCGCCATGTCTAGCCTCATCCCTGAACTCTGAGAACACATCCTCTGGAGAATATCCGTCAGAAGGAAGAGTCTCACTGCTCATACCACTACCCAGAAGACTCCGGAGAAAGCTCCAAGAGGTTTCTTCACAAAAGTAAGAGATCCTTCAAATAAAAAATCTTTTCCTCTCCACTTGAAACACACCTTTAAGGAAGCCAAACAGAATCTAACAAGACATACAAGCTAGTGATGATATCACACCACTGACCCTTTGTTCTGAGGAAGAGGTCAGAGCTCTAGAAAAAGGAGTGCTTCATCAATGACATCCCGACGAATACCCCCACTCTCCCCTGATCATGTTGCTCACCGCAAGAAAAGAATCTCCAAGCGTGAGGTTGTGATGTCCGAACAGAATAAAGACTCTAAGCCAAGCAAGACTGTCGTGGAGTCACATCCTCCTCTGTAACCACACGGGACATCCCCACCCTTCCTCGTACATGCTATCAAGAAATAAGAACTCTGAGCCCCAAGATGAGAACTGGATTGATCTGATCGAACATCAGACTAACAAACCAGATTGAAGTAAGAGTCCTGCCTATCCTTCCTGATAACATAGCCTTGTCACGAAAATTGATTTTTTGCGATAAGCTCACTGCGAAGACTGATGTTTTCCGTGAACAGACTCACGAACGATAAGAGCCTGATAACCACTTTCACCATCTCCATCCTCTCCCTCTCTTTCATCCATCGGTCGAAGAAGAAGAACAACATGGCAACCCACCATTGCAAAGAGTTTGAAAGCAATGATTTTCAGAGAAGAAGACAAGCAATTTTTACCCTAAGGCTCCACTCTATTTATAGATGGAGGAAGAAGAACCGAAACATCTCCAATTCAAATCCCTAATCCCTGAAAAGTCGGTCTGCATCCCAAGATTCTCAGTCAACCAAATCAGCAAGATACCAACCGCCTCTGCTACACGATCTCAGCCATCATGATGCCAGTATTCGAAAAGATACCAATCACAAATTTTAAGCCAATTTAATCGATCGACGTGCCAACTGTCATCCAGTCACGCGATCTCCAGGCAAAATTTAAAAGATTCACATTGATGAACCAGATCCTCCCCTTCACGAACATCAAGAAGAATTCAAGGCGTTTAAGGATCTCTTCCAACTCCGCTCTTCCAATTTTTCTCCCGGTAAGTGAAAGAGCGGGGGGCATCTGTAGTGGTCAAAAATTGACTCATCAAGATGTTGACACGCATCCATGCAACCGAAAGCCTCCCACCGAGATGCTCACAGCTCCCGGTCCATCTCGATACTTCCGTCACTACACATCCTCTTGAAATCACTCCAGACCGCACCTAAGTTAACATACCAAAGATATTTCCTTCCCAATAAGCTCTGCCACTCAGAGTCATCCCTGAGCTACATCCTGTTCTGAAGACATTACCTTTGGAGTCATCAGCATTTCAGATTCCCGACTTCACCCCGAAAGTTCTCAGTAATGATCACCGAGATCTTCGCCTGCAATTACGTCGTTTTCCCTCTCCCACGTTAAAGAAGTGTAACACTCATGCATTCAAAGCGAGCAATTATGAACAGTGAAGAAATTTTCTGCATGCAATCCAATAGTCCAACGCTCATAATTGATTGCTCATCAAAAGTGCATATTTTAGTCAAATTTTCATATTTATTTTTTATAAAGAATTACTATTTAATTATTTTATTATTTTGTAATGTGCAGGTCTCTTTAATTAAAAAGAGAAAAGAAAAGAACCCAAAAGAAGCCCACAAGTTAAAGAGAAGCCCAAGAGCCCATCAAGCCCAAGTAAATTCAGAGATTATCATATCCTAATTCAGAAATAAAAGAGAAAAGCAATTTAAATTAGGTTGCTTGAGCCCCAAGTTAAAGATAAAGGAGAGAATTCAAGTTTATATTCGAATTTATAGATAACTTGTTTCATAGGATATCTAAGAAACGAGGTTATTTTAAATTTTAGAGTTCAAACAAAGATTCTGAGGATAGATCTACTCATATACGGATGAGTGAAGCCACGCACCAAAATGCGTGCCCAGACTCCACAAATTACCGCGTTCCCTCCTGAAACACCACGAAAACGCGACTTTCTTATAGCCGTGTGCGTGGCGGTTTGGGGGGAGTGTTGTAACGCCCCGATCCCACGGGTACAGAGACGTTACTGCAACGTATATACGCAGGTCAGAAATACCCTTACATATATATGGTAAGCATTAGTACTGGCAAAAATCAGAGTACGAAAGCACAGTGATAATATACATTCCAGCAATAATAGCACAAGTACACAGTTATCATACTCAAGAATATATGATCACTAAGAAGGATAAAAGTAGGATGTACAATATGAAATACGGGAAAGTACTCACGAGTAGCAAGATGAGAATCTCGCAAGTCGATCAAGGGGAGGTTAGAAGAAGGAGGGTTCGGATAGGCAACTGCTAATCCACGCTTCAGTTGCGCCACTCTGATCAGCTACAACAAAGCCACCATAGTCCAGGCTCTAAGATCTGGACATGAGAATCCAGGGTTGTCAGATGCAACCCCGCGAGTACATATGATAAACCCAGTTGGCGTGCTCAACCAGTCACACGTGTACATGATAAAGTGAGGTGGCTCAGGCAACATGTGCAGGCAATGACAAGTAACATAAAGGAAATGACAGTAAATCTGAGATCGAGTAAATACAAGTATATTAATAAATCTGAATCGAAAAAAACATGCATGAAAAACGGTATAGAGAGCATAGATACACATAAACATGTGATAAATATATTAAACATGTGATAAATACACTAAACATGTGATAAATATAAGCATGGACAAAACTAGTTGTATAAGCTCAGATTATAGATTCATGGGTTGATACGTCGAGGGGATAATCCAAACAAGGAAACCCTTATCTATATACCACATATCCGATATCATCATCATCTGAGTTCATACAACTTGAGTTGCCCTCAGGGTAACAGAACTAGAATGTGTCTATAGTAATGACAGAAATTATATGTCATAAAGCAAGGTGTCAACTCAGGGCATAATACTATAACTAGAGAATATAAAGGTGCCGCATTTTAAGTTATACAATAATAATAATCAGTATCGTCTGATATTTCAATAGCCTCCCTATCAGCGCCTCACATCACTAATAGTCCATACTAGAGCTCGCACTCTGAAGAACTCACTCAAGTCTGATATGTGAGTACTGGAACCCAAACAAAAGAGAGACCAAATATCACACGTTCCTAATATTATTATTGTTTGGGTGTTATATTCTTATGTTATTCTTGTCCCTTCCCTATCGGCGTCCCACAACACCGACAGTTCACGTTGGAGCCCACACTTCCAGTAGAACTCATCCGAACTCTGATACGCGGGTACCATTATTCGAATAGGGGAGAGTCCAAATAACATATGCTCCATGCGTTATCATTGTACAGGTATGTGTGGGTGTTAATATGCACTGAGAATGCTTATCACGCTAACACCAGATGGCACAGGTAGGAGGGAGGAAGTAGCCCTACAGATTCAAGAGGTTGCCCCCACATATTCAAGAGGTGGCCCCCACCACGTGTGTGGTGTGGCACTTTGCTCCAGTGGCACTTTGCTCTTAGGGTTGATTCAAGAGGTATCCCCAAAGATTCAAGAGGTGCCCCCCACAGATTCAAGAAGTGGCCCCCACCACGTGTGTGGTGTGGCACTTTGCTCTGTGTGACACTTTACTCTGTGTGGGGAATGGATTCTAGAGGTGGCCCCCACGGATTCAAGAGGTGACCCCCACCACGTGTGTGGTGTAGCACTTTGCTCCGTGTGGCACTTAGTTTCATTCAGGATCCGCCAGACGCTAGCACGATTGTGGGATACATCCTCGTCATCCCGACACCAGGTATGCTCTGCCAGACAGCGGTCTGACTGTGCTATTAACAAGAGTAACAATGCAGGGAGACATGAGTACAGGGGATACATGAGTTCAGGAGTACAGGAGTACCAGATTTCTGGTAGCAGTATAATAATCATGCCTAGTCCCCGTAAAAGTGATAATCATGAATATGCTATGTAATACAGGTATCAGGTGTAATAGTATCCAGTCAGGTATCACAATATCAGGTCAAGTGATAACATGTCAAGTACCGGCGTCAGATATCAAGTGTCAGGTATTAGGTGTCAAGTAAAACATGTCAGGTATTAGGTGTCAGATATCAAATGTCAAGTATAGCTTGGCAAGTACCAGTGTCAGATATTAAGTGTCAAGTATAGCATGGCAAGTACCGGTGTCATATATCAAGTGTCAAGTATAGCATGGTAAGTACCAGTGTCATATATCAAGTGTCAAGTATAGGATGGCAAGTACCGGTGTCAGATATCAAGTGTCAAGTATAGCATGTCAAGTACTAGCGTCAGATACCAAGTGTTAAGTATAGCATGGCAAGTACCGATGTCAGATACCAAGTGTTAAGTATAGCATGGCAAGTACCGGTGTCACATATCAAGTGTCAAGTATAGCATGGCAAGTATCGGTGTCATATATCAAGTGTCAAGTATAGCATGGCAAGTACTGGTGTCATATATCAAGTGTCAAGTATAGCATGGCAAGTACCGGTGTCAGATATCATGTGTCAAGTATAGCATGGAAAGTACCGGTGTCAGATATCATGTGTCATGGCAAATACCGGTGTCAGATATCATCTGTTAAATATAGCATGACAAGTCTGGTGTCAGATATCATGCGTCAAATATCAGGTAATCATTTGGTCACGTAACATGGTACGGGAGAACAGTATAAACAAATATTTTAAACTCTTCACAACCATATTTATAACAATAATAATTTAGTCTATTAATTAGCCATGCGAAGCCGGGTGAAGCGGGAGCAGATCTAAGCGTACCCAGTATAATACCGGTCTAATGAGTTATACTAACGGTCAACAAGTATTAAAAAGCAAGATAATAATTATTAGGCATGTAATGATGGTAATAAAGCATGAAACAACGAAAGAGATGTACTCGCCTAAATCACTGAAAAACGACGTAAAATCCCAGAATACTAGAAACACGTGCACACCACCAATCCATATATATATATACATATATTATATATATAATTATTAATAATTTTTAGAGAGAGTTAGAGAGAGAAAGAGATGAGAGAGAAAGAGATGAGAGAGAGAGAGGATTAGTTAGAGAGAGAGAGGCAACAAGAGAGAGAGAGATCTAGAGAGAGAAGGGGGTTTAATGCATACTGAAAAAGTAAGGAGGGTAAGGGAGAGAGTTAGTGTAACGCCCCGATCCTGGCGGATACGGAGACATTACTGCAACGTATATACGCAAGTCAGAAGTACCTTCACGTATATACGCTAAGCATCAGTACAGGCAAGAATCAGAGTACGGAAGCAAGTGGTGCATTATACATTCCAACACATGAGTACAATTACAAAGTTATCACCAGAGGTGATCCAATATTACATGAATATTACATCACCAGATAGGCGCAAATGCGAGAGTACAAGGGATATGCTGGAGTGAACAGTAAAAAAGGCACTCACGAGTTTACGAAAGGAAAACTCGAGAGCCACACAGGGGGCCTGGAAGGATAGAGCTCTGAACGGTCAGCTGGGGATCCACGCTACTGCTGCGCCACTCTGATCAGCAACAGGGGGAAACCACACGCTCCAAGCTCCATGACCTGGACATGAGGATCCAGGGGAGTCAGATGAAACTCCCCAGGCGAGTGGTGATACGAAAGCCAGGTGGCGAGCCAGGATGAGCACAAGTGTATATATAAAAATGATATCAAGTTCAGAAGACAGGGGGTTAGAATACAAGTATAGCAGGTATGAATGTTCATAACATAATCATCATAAAACAGGAAATCCGATATAAAACATCATTACGAGTGGTACCGATTGTACGGGCTTAGGTCACGGCTCCATGAGACTAGTACATCGAAGGAATAATCCAAACAAGGAAACCCTCATCTATATACCTTTATCTCATATCATCGTGATCCAAGCACATACAATCACAAGTCACAAAGTAACCATAACGGGAACACATAACAGGCATAACAGGAGTTATAACAAGAATCATAACAAGAGTCCACAACATGCATAACAGGAATCATGACGGGCATCATAACGGGAATCATAACAGAAGTAACAGGAATCATATATTATTATTACTCGTCTGACCCATATATCTAGGTATGTGTCCGGGTGTACACCCCAACACACATACATCCATATATAAGCAAGCCGAGGGTTGTTACCGGAAGATGATGGAGAACTGATGGCGCTTCTTATAGTAGTTCCCGTACACCCGGGACCAGCTTGGAGGCCCTAAGTCCCCCTAACACGCATCTCCTGTGGGCCTTAAATCCCACTAACACGAACCGTCAGTATTTTATTCCATTACTATAAGCAAGGCATCATACCGGCATCCATCACTTCCTCCCATTCCCATGCAAGTTGCCCTTTTTAATATTATCAATTTACAGGAATAACTGGACATGACAGGAAATAGCCCTACAGATTCAAGAGGTGGCCCCCACAGATTCAAGAGGTGGCCCCCACCGAGTATGGTGTGGCACTTTGTTCCGTGTGGCACTTTGTTCTGAGGGGATGGATTCTAGAGGTGGCCCCCACAGATTCAAGAGGTGGCCCCCACCGAGTATGGTGTGGCACTTTGTTCCGTGTGGCACTTAGTTCCATACAGGATAACAAGGCAAAATTCCCGTAAACATGATAATCACAAGTCAAGTAGATCATGCTGGGTGTCAAGTGATAGCATGACAGGATGATGATAATTGGCAGGTAACAAGTCATGAAAATATCATAATATATAATACAAGTCCCGAGGATAAAGTCCATATTCAAGGAAGTGATCAATCACAGCAGTTAGCACAAGTTAGTCGACTAGGGAGAATATGTAGTCGACTTGAAGAGGAATTAGTCGACTGTAGATAAGAGACAAGTCGACTTGCTAGGCTGCGTTTGGGAGAGCTGCGTTTGGGGAGGAAAGTTAGTCGACTGAACGTAAGGGGCAAGTCGACTAAAGGAGTCTGCGTTTCAAGGACTGCGTCTCAAGAGAAGAGTTAGTCGACTGGGTCAATAGGGTAGTCGACTAATAGAACTGCGTCACAAGAAATCAGGCTGCGTTTCAAGGGGTTAGTCGACTTACGATGGGGTCAAGTCGACTAATACTGTAAAGCAGTGAGCAGAAACAGTTTTAAGAGTTGTGATCTATTTGATATGCATATACAAGTTAACCAAGTCTTTGGCGAGGAAAAACACTCGCACAACCAGCAGGAGATCAAGAGGGAAAAGCGAGATCACTCGCCTAAGGTGATCCTTGCTGCGTCCAACGAAGGGAGGTTCGGTCCCAATCCAAAAGGAGGGTACCGGCCCTAAGTCTTGCCACCGGAGAAGAAACGCGGCCCCAATCCAAAGGAGTGGCCGGTTCTCACAAAGTGATGGAGAGAGGTTGAAGGTGGTATACTTGGTGGTGGCTAAAGTGGTGTATATGGAGGTGGAGATGGTGGATAAAGGAAGCAAGAGGAGGAGGCTCTCTTGGTGGCTTCTCTGTTGGGGCTGCAGGAAGCAAAGAAGAAGAAGAGAAGTAAAAATGAAGAGAGAGAGAAGGAGAAGGGGTATTTATAGGAGTTGGATTGTGAAGGTGATGCAAATAAATAAAGGAGAGGGGGTTTTGCAAAATTGCGGGGTTAGGTAACTCTCTTGGCCACTTGGCCGGTTATGATGATGAGAAAGGGTTGGAATATCAAGGAGGAGACATTTTGGAAGAGTAGCATTTAATGAAGAGAGAGAAGGGAGGATATAATAATGTTGCACACCATATAAAACAAAAGAAACCAATATGAATTCTTGCGTTTCTCTCATTCAAACGCAGCACTCTCCTGCGTTTAGGCCAAAATGGGCCAAACGCAGGGATTTAAGCCACGTTTAGGGAAAACATGAAGGCTGCGTTTAACAGAGGAGAGAGAAAGTCATGATGACATGATGGGATTTGATCTGAAGTGCATTAAATGCAACATGGGGAGGATATTCACAATAAATGCAGAATCCCAGGTAGGTGAGATCCGCGTTTGAGGAAGGAAAGAGAAAATGGGGAAAAGACAAAGTGGAATACATGGGGCAATTTCCTCGGTAACTGGGAAAATACTGAAAACTCCGGAAAAGGTCCAAAAATAAAGTAACTTGAAAAGTTTCCCAAAAATTCTCAAAAATCATAAATATTATAAAATGATTTTGGTGAAATCGGTTTTCAGAGATTCAATCTCATTTTCCAAATAAAAATCATAAGGTCAGCCGTCAATCGGATTGGCCGGATTTTAATAAAATCTGATAAATCCCAGAAAATGCATTTGGATAGAAAATAGGATTTTAAGAAATAATGTCTAAAGACACTTCTGGAAATTCTAAACCGTTTGTAAATTAAAAATCCGGGAATCGGTCAGCGGCACTGGTCGACACCGGTTTTGAAGATTTCCAATTTAATTCAGGAAAATTCCAGAAAATCATAGAAAATCTAGAATATTGGAAAACGATGTTTAAAACTGAAACCGGTCAAATCGGAATACCAGAATGTCCAAACCGAGTAATACTCTGGGATCGGGCCATCGGTTCAGACTAGGGCTGACTCCGAGTCCACGAATCCAAATCCAAGACAAAATGTTCATATAAATAATTCATAGTACAAAATAAATACAAGAAGTAAATCGAAAAATACGATCGAAAAATCTGAATACGTAACTAAGTACGTATTCCGGGAGCGGGGTGTTACATTCCATCCACCTTACAAAAAATTGCGTCCTCGCAATTTCGATAAGGGGTAAAATGAACACAAAGGGGACAAGGGTGGAATTATACCAATTAAGACATGAAGCACTATAGGTAGGGCCCTCAAGTTGACTGATCAATAACCAGAATATAGAAATCTTCTGCACTTCCGGCTGTATAAATCTCCGAACGATGCCAAATAATACTGACTGATTACACAACTTTGCAATAGAATTTTCAGCTGTACTGCATACTTAGTATCACTCTGAGAATGAGCCAGAACACCAAAGGTAAAGAAAACCCTGATAGTTCTGAGCAGAATAAAGAAGACCGATAATTATGAATTCCGAATACCAGGCATCGATCACTTTGAGAGATATAGCCGAGAATATAGAATACCCGCAGAAAATCCCGAATACCATCTTCTGAAAGATAACCCGGTAGCAGATCCATTCTGAGAATACCCGAACTTCAAAGAGTTGGCCGAAGAGATCATGTCATAGCTTCATTTATTGCCAGCCGCTACCTTTCTAGTCTATTCATATCTTAAGTTGGTATAAGGGCTTCGAAAAACCAAAACAGGGGAAAGGTAGGAGGGATTAGGAGTCCAAGGAAAGATGATCAAGAATGAATAGATAACTCTGTACTTGTAGTTGGAATGTATAACCAGGACTCATGCATTCCAGTTGCAAATTTCTTTACCATTAATTTGCCATCTGGACGTACTGAGGAGGTGAGAGCCTAAGCTGACCTAGGCTCTGATACCAACCTGTAACGCCCCGATCCTGGCGGATACGGAGACATTACTGCAACGTATATACGCAAGTCAGAAGTACCTTCACGTATATACGCTAAGCATCAGTACAGGCAAGAATCAGAGTACGGAAGCAAGTGGTGCATTATACATTCCAACACATGAGTACAATTACAAAGTTATCACCAGAGGTGATCCAATATTACATGAATATTACATCACCAGATAGGCGCAAATGCGAGAGTACAAGGGATATGCTGGAGTGAACAGTAAAAAAGGCACTCACGAGTTTACGAAAGGAAAACTCGAGAGGCACACAGGGGGCCTGGAAGGATAGAGCTCTGAACGGTCAGCTGGGGATCCACGCTACTGCTGCGCCACTCTGATCAGCAACAGGGGAAAACCACACGCTCCAAGCTCCATGACCTGGACATGAGGATCCAGGGGAGTCAGATGAAACTCCCCAGGCGAGTGGTGATACGAAAGCCAGGTGGCGAGCCAGGATGAGCACAAGTGTATATATAACAAATGATATCAAGTTCAGAAGACAGGGGGTTAGAATACAAGTATAGCAGGTATGAATGTTCATAACATAATCATCATAAAACAGGAAATCCGATATAAAACATCATTACGAGTGGTACCGATTGTACGGGCTTAGGTCACGGCTCCATGAGACTAGTACATCGAAGGAATAATCCAAACAAGGAAACCCTCATCTATATACCTTTATCTCATATCATCGTGATCCAAGCACATACAATCACAAGTCACAAAGTAACCATAACGGGAACACATAACAGGCATAACAGGAGTTATAACAAGAATCATAACAAGAGTCCACAACATGCATAACAGGAATCATGACGGGCATCATAACGGGAATCATAACAGAAGTAACAGGAATCATATATTATTATTACTCGTCTGACCCATATATCTAGGTATGTGTCCGGGTGTACACCCCAACACACATACATCCATATATAAGCAAGCCGAGGGTTGTTACCGGAAGATGATGGAGAACTGATGGCGCTTCTTATAGTAGTTCCCGTACACCCGGGACCAGCTTGGAGGCCCTAAGTCCCCCTAACACGCATCTCCTGTGGGCCTTAAATCCCACTAACACGAACCGTCAGTATTTTATTCCATTACTATAAGCAAGGTATCATACCGGCATCCATCACTTCCTCCCATTCCCGTGCAAGTTGCCCTTTTTAATATTATCAATTTACGGGAATAACTGGACATGACAGGAAATAGCCCTACAGATTCAAGAGGTGGCCCCCACCGAGTATGGTGTGGCACTTTGTTCCGTGTGGCACTTTGTTCTGAGGGGATGGATTCTAGAGGTGGCCCCCACAGATTCAAGAGGTGGCCCCCACCGAGTATGGTGTGGCACTTTGTTCCGTGTGGCACTTAGTTCCATACAGGATAACAAGACAAAATTCCCGTAAACATGATAATCACAAGTCAAGTAGATCATGTTGGGTGTCAAGTGATAGCATGACATGATGATGATAATTGGCAGGTAACAAGTCATGAAAATATCATAATATATAATACAAGTCCCGAGGATAAAGTCCATATTCAAGGAAGTGATCAATCACAGCAGTTAGCACAAGTTAGTCGACTAGGGAGAATATGTAGTCGACTTGAAGAGGAATTAGTCGACTGTAGATAAGAGACAAGTCGACTTGCTAGGCTGCGTTTGGGAGAGCTGCGTTTGGGGAGGAAAGTTAGTCGACTGAACGTAAGGGGCAAGTCGACTAAAGGAGTCTGCGTTTCAAGGACTGCGTCTCAAGAGAAGAGTTAGTCGACTGGGTCAATAGGGTAGTCGACTAATAGAACTGCGTCACAAGAAATCAGGCTGCGTTTCAAGGGGTTAGTCGACTTACGATGGGGTCAAGTCGACTAATACTGTAAAGCAGTGAGCAGAAACAGTTTTAAGAGTTGTGATCTATTTGATATGCATATACAAGTTAACCAAGTCTTTGGCGAGGAAAAACACTCGCACAACCAGCAGGAGATCAAGAGGGAAAAGCGAGATTACTCGCCTAAGGTGATCCTTGCCGCGTCCAACGAAGGGAGGTTCGGTCCCAATCCAAAAGGAGGGTACCGGCCCTAAGTCTTGCCGCCGGAGAAGAAACGCGGCCCCAATCCAAAGGAGTGGCCGGTTCTCACAAAGTGATGGAGAGAGGTTGAAGGTGGTATACTTGGTGGTGGCTAAAGTGGTGTATATGGAGGTGGAGATGGTGGATAAAGGAAGCAAGAGGAGGAGGCTCTCTTGGTGGCTTCTCTGTTGGAGGCTGCAGGAAGCAAAGAAGAAGAAGAGAAGTAAAAATGAAGAGAGAGAGAAGGAGAAGGGGTATTTATAGGAGTTGGATTGTGAAGGTGATGCAAATAAATAAAGGAGAGGGGGTTTTTGCAAAATTGCGGGGTTAGGTAACTCTCTTGGCCACTTGGCCGGTTATGATGATGAGAAAGGGTTGGAATATCAAGGAGGAGACATTTTGGAAGAGTAGCATTTAATGAAGAGAGAGAAGGGAGGATATAATAATGTTGCACACCATATAAAACAAAAGAAACCAATATGAATTCTTGCGTTTCTCTCATTCAAACGCAGCACTCTCCTGCGTTTAGGCCAAAATGGGCCAAACGCAGGGATTTAAGCCACGTTTAGGGAAAACATGAAGGCTGCGTTTAACAGAGGAGAGAGAAAGTCATGATGACATGATGGGATTTGATCTGAAGTGCATTAAATGCAACATGGGGAGGATCTTCACAATAAATGCAGAATCCCATGTAGGTGAGATCCGCGTTTGATGAAGGAAAGAGAAAATGGGGAAAAGACAAAGTGGAATACATGGGGCAATTTCCTCGGTAACTGGGAAAATACTGAAAACTCCGGAAAAGGTCCAAAAATAAAGTAACTTGAAAAGTTTCCCAAAAATTCTCAAAAATCATAAATATTATAAAATGATTTTTGGTGAAATCGGTTTTCAGAGATTCAATCTCATTTTCCAAATAAAAATCATAAGGTCAGCCGTCAATCGGATTGGCCGGATTTTAATAAAATCTGATAAATCCCAGAAAATGCATTTGGATAGAAAATAGGATTTTAAGAAATAATGTCTAAAGACACTTCTGGAAATTCCAAACCGTTTGTAAATTAAAAATCCGGGAATCGGTCAGCGGCACTGGTCGACACCGGTTTTGAAGATTTCCAATTTAATTCAGGAAAATTCCAGAAAATCATAGAAAATCTAGAATATTGGAAAACGATGTTTAAAACTGAAACCGGTCAAATCGGAATACCAGAATATCCAAACCGAGTAATACTCTGGGATCGGGCCTTCGGTTCAGACTAGGGCTGACTCCGAGTCCACGAATCCAAATCCAAGACAAAACGTTCATATAAATAATTCATAGTACAAAATAAATACAAGAAGTAAATCGAAAAATACGATCGAAAAATCTGAATACGTAACTAAGTACGTATTCCGGGAGCGGGGTGTTACAGTTAGAGGGAAAAGAGGAGGGCAAAATTGGAAAGAAGGGAAAGAAAGAAAGAAGAAAAGAAAGAAAGAAAGGAAGGAAGGAAGAAGGGAAAAGAAGAAAGAGAGGGGGGATATGGCCGGCCGGCGGCTCTGGTCGCCGGCGGCGGCCTGGACGGCGGCGCCGCCACCGGAGGGGCGGCCGGTGAGGAGGGGTGGCCAGCGCCGCCGGCCCCTAGGGTGGAGGAGAAGAAGAAAGAGGGGGGTTGTTGTTTGGTTGTTGTTAGTTGTTGGTGGTGGTCGAGATCTTGAAGGTGGAGTTGATGATGGCGAGGAGGAGATGAAGGTGGTATGGTAAAGGTGTTGGTGGTGATGGGGATGATGGAGTGGTGGTGGTGGTAATGTAAGTGGTGGTGAGTTTATTGGTGGTGATGGTGGTGGAGATTGGTGATGGGGTGGATGGTGGAGCATTTGGGTGTAGAAGTTGAAATTAGAGAGGGGAAATGGTGAATTTGGAGGAGATGGGGAGAGAAGAAGTAACGAAGGGTTGTGGTGGTGGAATATGGGTGGTAGAGTTGGTGGAGATAGGTTGATGGTGGTGATTATAGGAAGAATAAGAAGGAGAAGATGATGGAAGTGACGATGGAATTTGGTGTTGGCGGGGTTGATTGGAGAGGGGGTGGCCACCGCCAGCTTAGGTTGCCGGAGGGGCGCCAGAGTTGGGGGCTGGGCTTGGGTGCCGGCCAACAAATGGAGAGGAAGAAATGATGGGAGAAGATGAGAGGGAAGAAGGAAATATAAAGAAAAAGAAAAGAAAAGAAAAAAGAAAAGGAGAGAGATTGGGGGTAATGTGATGGGATGGCCCACATGGGGGGTAAGGGCATCTGCTGCTGTAGTGTACGTGGCAGGGTATTGGAAGGATGGGGAGTAGGTAGGGGAGAAAGAAAGGGAAAAGAACAGAACATAAATATTATTTTAATAGGGTAAAAATTGACTGTTTTAGAATCACTCTGAAAAATTTTCAAAATAGAAAATATTATTTTAAGATAATTGGTGAAATCAGATTTGAGAAATTTGATCTGGTTTTCAAATTAAAAATCTTAGAATCTTCCGGCAATACCGGTTAACACCAAAACCGGTAGATTTTTGATAAATTCTAAAAAATCTCAAAAAATAATTTTAGTTAGAAAATAAGATTTTAAGAAGTAATGCGAAAGTCATTTCTAAAAATTTAACTTCATTTGAAACTAAAAAATTGGGAATCAATCAGCGATGCCTACTAACATAGGTTTTGAAGATTTTACAAATAATTTTAAAAAATTTCAGAAAATCATAGAAAATCTAAAATATTAGAAGATGATGTTAGAAACTGAAATCGGTCAAATCAGACTGCCAGAAAGGCCAAATCGAGCAATACACTAGGATCGGGCCCCCGGTTCAGACTAGGGCTGACTCCGAGTCCACAAATCCGGATCCAATACAAAACAATCACACCAATAATCATAAAACAAAAATAAATATAAAACTAAATCAAAGAAATATGATAGAAAAATCAGAATACGTATTTAAGTACGTATTCCAGGAACGGGGTGTTGCAAGTGTTCTACAGGGACCCTATTACTAGGATCTCCTATAAATACCCCTGCAGAGAAATAGAGGAGATGTATCTCAGAAAATCAAGTTTAGAGTTTTTTTAGATCATCTTTTCTTTCCAAATTTTCATTGTATTTTCTCGTTTTTACTTTGAAGAAGATTTGTAAAGAGAAGAAGGCTCTGTGCTGGATCGGTGACAATTCAATAAAAATTCTTATTTTCTTTCATATCTCTTTTTTATTTTTTTATTTATGTTCATCAATTCTACTTTACTTTCTTTTATGCATTCTTTAATCACCATGCCTAGTTTAATAATGAACATGAATAACTAATTCCCCTCGTAGCTTGCTAATCTCTCCACCAACTAAGTCTAGCTCTATAAGATGAATTGATTGAACTCTTTACCTGTTTGAAACACTAGGGATAGGTCAATGATTCTTGAAGATTAGTGATGAATTAAGTTAAAACCAGTGTTAAAATTATAATATTTAATGGTTATTCTTGGTTTATGCTTAAATACTTTGATAGCTTAATATTAAATCTAAAATGATTTTTCTTATGATATACTTAGAGACTTTGATAAACTAACGTTTAATTTTATCTAGTGTACTTTAATTAGGGTTTGCTTTCTATCTTACTCTTCTTACTTTAATTTGAAGCAACACTCTAAGGTTAATCTTTTTAGGTTCAATATGATGTTTATTCTTCATAAACTAGTGCTTGATTGCGGTAGATGATTATTGAGCTATGATCTCTCTTTTTATTCAATCAACTCTTTTATAACAATTATCTTTCTTTTCAAGTTTTGCATAGAGAAAACGTATCGAAATGCTTCCATCACATCTCTCCCTGCGGATCGGCCCATTTAGCTCTTACTACAGCGGATTAATTATGAGAAAACAGAGAAACCTCTTAATGTTAACCTTTTCCTTTTCACTCTCTTTTCTCTGTTAATCAAAATTTTGGCGCCGCTGTCGGGGAGGGAACGGTACAGTTTTCTTTGTTAACTAAATCGTAATTTCTCTGTATTTGTGTGCAGGTTTGAAGAACAGAGAAATAAATTGCAGCAAAGGACATATAAGTGATTGTGGGACTCTGCATACAAAGCAGAGCCCCTAAATCCTCAACAAGGCCGCACAAACGTGACAAAAAGCCGCGCAAACACGACCAGGCTGAATTGACTACTGACTTGCTCTCTGCAGGACTGCTTGAAATTATTTAAACTGTTCACTGTAATTGATAGTTTTTCTGTTTGATAATCCTGCATATTTCTAATAAATTAACAATAACATATTTGTTGATTAACTTAAAAAACTGTTTAGACTCTTGCATCGTAGGCACATGTCTATTTAAATTCGTTAATTTCTATTGAAGAGTGCTGGAGACCAGGTACGTTCGTATTGCATCTAAACTAGGAATCGCTCTTGGCTGATTTACTGCTTTTGAGTGAATTCTAAGAGAAGATCCGAAGACCAAGCATGATACTCGGCTTGTCAACGGAAGACAAGATCGCTACATAAAGAACCTGGCACTAAACAAAGGAGATCCACTCAAACTCTCCTCTTTTTTGTAATCAGAGTTGTTCTGTTGTAATTTTCATCCACTCAAAGAATTTTGCAACTGAAATTTTCCGACCAAACAGAAGACGGTGACTCCGCTGGAGACTTTTTTCTCAATCGATAAGAAAGTTGTAAAGCAAGTCGATCTCAAACTTCTCGGATCAACAGTCGAATTGCTCATTTTCTAATTCGACCAAGATAAATATGAGTAGTTTCTCTCCTCGGACTCCTTCAGCCCTAAGGCTATGCGGCAGTACCACAAAGTCTCTACGGAGATCGACTCTTAAGTCTCTTCAGAGACTTCTCAAAGAAGAACTTCTTTAGAAGTTAACCATCTGCTTGTCACCAAAGTAAATGATCTTGTAATACCCCATTCCCGGAATACGTACTTAGTTGCGTATTCAGATTTTTCGATCGTATTTTTCGATTTATTTTCTGTATTCATTCTGTATTATGAATTCCTTATATGATTGTTTTGTCTTGGATTTGGATTCGTGGATTCGGGGTCAGCCCTAGTCTGAACCGAAGGCCCGATCCTAGAGTATTACTCGATTTAGACATTCTGATAATTAGAATTGACCGATTTTAGTTTTAAATATCATTTTCCAATATTATATATTTTCTATGATTTTCTGGATTTTTCCTGAATTAAATTGAAAATCTTCAAAACCGGTGTCGACCAGTGTCGCTGATCGATTCTCGGATTTTTAATTCACAAACAGTTAGGAATTTCTAGAAGGTCCTTTAGACTTTATTTCTTAGAATCATATTTTCTATCTAAATACTTTTTCTGAGAATTTTATGAATTTATGAAAATTCCAACGGAGTCGGTAGATAACTGATTCCGGGATTTTTAGTTTTAAAACTATAAAGTATTTCTTAAAACGGATTTCACTATGATACTTAGTATTATATTCTTGATTTTTGGTAATTTTTCGGGTCGTTCCGAGATACTTGAATTTCGGACGATTCCTGTTTTTCCCGAAAGATTTCCGCGTCTGCAACTGAATCCCGGGAATCCGCCACTTTCATTATTTTCAAATTCCCTTCCAAGAAAATATCTCCTCATATGAATTTATTTTCCTTTTTTCCTTTTCCTTTATTTCTTTCCTTCCTCCACAAGCCAAAGCCTTTTCCTATTTTCCAAAATTCCAACAATTCCAATTTTTCCTCTCCACACACTTCCACCAACCTCCACCATTAATGCCCCCTTTCTCTCTCTCCTCCATGGCCGGCCAAGTGGCCAAGGGAGGGACACTCATCCCCTCCTCCACTTTGCAAAACCCCCCCTCTCTTTTAATTATTTGCACCTCCTTCACAAATCCAAAACCCTATAAATATCTTTCCTTTACATTTCATTTCCTTTTTTCATTTTCTCTTCACCAAGAGCCAAACCCTAGCCACCTCCATCTCCTTCATCTCCACCACCACAACTACTCCAACCCCTTCCCTTCATCTTCCTCCTCCTTCATCTCCATGGGAAACACCACCAAGGTCATCAACTCTACCAAAACCCCAACTTCTTCTTCATCATCAACTTCCATCACTACCACCATCACTCCATCATCAACCACTCCTTTTGGTGAGTAATTTCAATCACCAAGACTTAGATTATTCTTAGTATACTTAGGTTTGCTTATCATGTTCAATTATGTCTTCAATCCATGATTATTTGGTCATCAAACACAAAACCACCAAAATCTGTTTTGTTTGCTGTTTCCAGACGATTAGTCGACTAGACCTATAGATTAGTCGACTAGAAACCCTTAGTTGAAACGTAACCTTTCTGGAAACACAGTTTTAGTCGACTAGACCAAATTACCAGTCGACTAGAGACCCTTAGTCGACTACACCCTTGACCCTAGTCGACTAACCTTTCCTGAACCAGAAACCCAAACTCTCTGTTACTCAGTATTAGTCGACTTGACATGACTGTTAGTCGACTTGAGATGTCTGTTAGTCGACTACCCTTTCATCTTAGTCGACTAACTTTTCCTGAATCAGAATATCAACTCTCTGGATCCCAGTTTTAGTCGACTATACCAGACTGTTAGTCGACTTGAGTCCACTATTAGTCGACTACTCTTCCACCCTAGTCGACTAACTTTGGCTGTTTGTCTTAGTTGATTTCTTTCTTGAATATGAACCTTACCCTCTAGACTTATATCATATCTTAGTATTACTTGACTTGTCACTTGACAAACATCATCTTCCCTTCTCTCTTTCTCTCTCCTCTTCACTCTACATAATTATATCACAGGTTATGGCGCGTCCCAAGTTCAGTGGATTTCGGATCTTTCGGCACTTTGGTGATTTAGGCGAGTAGTCTCGCTCATCTCTATTTGAGTTTCCCGTTTCGTCGGGTCGATAAGTATTTCGCTTCTTATTTCCATATTCATGTATTGCACTACAATTGCTTGTATTATGGTAGCTTCATCTTGTGCTTGTACCATGCTTATGATATGCTTGTTTCTTCATCATATACCATGCGTGGCCGACCCTTCGTGGTCGTTGGACTTTGAGTCACTTCCATGTTACTACTTGTCATTGCTCCAGACTTGTTAATTGCATGCTTCCTTTTAACACATGTATATCACCTGACCATCTAGTGTATTATCACCTGACCACCATGCATGCTATTATTTGGCAAGACCCTCTTGTTATGTTATGACTTACCCAGACTATTATCAATCTCTTGTCATGTTTGGTTGCTTGTTAAA
This sequence comes from Agave tequilana, assembly GCA_038442645.1. NCBI lineage: Eukaryota > Viridiplantae > Streptophyta > Magnoliopsida > Asparagales > Asparagaceae > Agave > Agave tequilana. Next base: position 166,058 of record JAVJIF010007285.1, on the reverse strand, counting down.
TATCATCACCTTATCATGCTATCTCTTGACACCAAGCATGATGCACCTGATTCTGATATAATTATCACGATAACGGGAATGTAGTATCTGATCTCCTGTTACGATTCCAGTTATGTATTCCAGTTATGCATTCCAGTTATGATCCTGCTCATTCCCTTAATCTGATAATTATGTTAATAAACCATAAATAGGACAACTTGTATGGGGAATGGGAGGAAATGATGGATGCCGGAATGATATCTTGCTTATAGTGATGGATTATAAAAGTACTGGCGGTAAGTGTTAGTGGGACTTTGGGCCCACAGGAGATTCGTGTTAGGGGGACTTTGGGCCTCCAAACTGGTTCCAGGTGTATGGAACTACTATAAGAAGCTCTATCAGTTCTCCATCTATTTCCAATAACAAACCTTGCTTTACTAGGATATGGATCTATGTGCGCTGGGACGCTAGTTCACATAGCTAGATATCACAATAAGACAAGTAATAATAATAGTAATAGAAACATGTTATGATTCCTGTTACACTTGCTATACATGTTATGATTCCCGTTTTGTATTCCTGTTTGACTTTCATATGATTTGCAACTCTGATTCTATACGCTTGGATTTCTGTGGCATGAGATAATGGTATATAGATGAGGGTTTCCTTGTTTGGATTATTCCTTCGATGTATTAGTCTCATGGGACCGTGACCTAAGCGTATACAATCAATCTTGCTTATATCAGCTTTACTCTGGATTTCCTGTTTTATGATGATTAGGTCATACCCGTTCATATATACTTCATTTGTGTTCTAATCCTCCTGTCTTCTGTACTTGACACTTGTGCTCCTCCTGGCTCGCCACTTGGCATCCATATTCCTACTCGCCTGGGGAGTTTCACTGACTCCCCTGGATTCTCATGTCCAGGTCATGGAGCTTGGAGCGAGTGGATGTCCCCCGTTACTGCTCAGAGTGGCGCAGCGGTAGCGTAGATCTCCAGCCGACCGCCCAGAGCCACATTCTTCTAGGCCCCTTATGAGTCTCTCGAGTTTTCCTTTTTAAACTCGTGAGTAACTTTTATACTGTTTATACTTGTACCTTTCCTTATATTCCTGCTGTTCATATATGTATGCCTTTTGTACTCTCGCATTTGCGCATCAGTGATATAATATTATTGTAATATTGGATCACTTCTGGTGATAACTCTGTAATTGTGTATATATGTGTTGGAATGTATAATGCACCACTTACTTCCGTACTCTGATTCTTGTTTGTACTGATGCTTAGCGTATATACGGGAGGGTAGTTCTGACCTACGTATATACGTTGCAGTGACGACCCCGTATTCGTGGAATCGGGGCGTTACAGGTTGGTATCAGAGCCTAGGCTCTAACTTCCTCAGTACGTCCAGAGGGCAAATTAATGGTAATGAAATTTGCAACTGGAATACATGAGTCTTGGTTATACATTCCAACTACAAGTGCAGAGTTATCTATTTCTTGACTATCTTTCCTTTGATTCCTAATTCCTCCTATCCTTTCCCTGTTTTGGTTTTATGAAGCCTTATACTATCTTAAGATATGACTAGACTAGAGAGGTAGTGGCTGGTTCTGAATGAAGCTATTATGTGATCTCTTCGGCGAATTCTATGAAGCTTGGTATTCTCCAGATTGATCCTGATCTGGCTATCTTTCAGAAGTCAGCAGTCGGAATTCTCTACGGATATTCTTTCAGAGTGATTGGTGCCTGGTATTCGGGATTCTTAATTATCGGTCTTCTTTATTATTATGCTCAGGACTATCAGGATTTCCTTTATCTTCAGTATTCTGGTTTATTCTCAGAGGATTATCAAGTATGCAGTACATCTGGAATTCTATTGCACAGCCACGACGTCAGCAGTATTATTCAGCATTATTCTAAGATTTATACAGCCGGAAGTGCGGAGGATGATTATTGTACAGTCGACTTGAGAGCCCTACCTCTAGTGCTTCATATCTTAATCGGTATAAATTCCACCCTTGTCCCCTTTGTATTCAATTTACCCCTTAACGAAATTGCGAGGACGCAATTTTTTGTAAGGTGGGTGGATTGTAATACCCCGTTCCCGGAATACGTACTTAGTTGCGTATTCAGATTTTTCGATCGTATTTTTCGATTTGTTTTCTGTATTCATTCTGTATTATGAATTCCTTATATGATTGTTTTGTCTTGGATTTGGATTCGTGGATTCGGGGTCAGCCCTAGTCTGAACCGAAGGCCCGATCCTAGAGTATTACTCGATTTAGACATTCTGATAATTAGAATTGACCGATTTTAGTTTTAAATATCATTTTCCAATATTATATATTTTCTATGATTTTCTGGATTTTTCCTGAATTAAATGGAAAATCTTCAAAACCGGTGTCGACCAGTGTCGCTGATCGATTCTCGGATTTTTAATTCACAAACAGTTAGGAATTTCTAGAAGGTCCTTTAGACTTTATTTCTTAGAATCATATTTTCTATCTAAATACTTTTTCTGAGAATTTTATGAATTTATGAAAATTCCAACGGAGTCGGTAGATAACTGATTCCGGGATTTTTAGTTTTAAAACTATAAAGTATTTCTTAAAACGGATTTCACTATGATACTTAGTATTATATTCTTGATTTTTGGTAATTATTTCGGGTCGTTCCGAGATACTTGAATTTCGGACGATTCCTGTTTTTCCCGAAAGATTTCCGCGTCTGCAACTGAATCCCGGGAATCCGCCACTTTCATTATTTTCAAATTCCCTTCCAAGAAAATATCTCCTCATATGAATTTCTTTTCCTTTTTCCTTTTCCTTTATTTCTTTCCTTCCTCCACAAGCCAAAGCCTTTTCCTATTTTCCAAAATTCCAACAATTCCAATTTTTCTTCTCCACACACTTCCACCAACCTCCACCATTAATGCCCCCTTTCTCTCTCTCCTCCATGGCCGGCCAAGTGGCCAAGGGAGGGACACTCATCCCCTCCTCCACTTTGCAAAAACCCCCCTCTCTTTTAATTATTTGCACCTCCTTCACAAATCCAAAACCCTATAAATATCTTTCCTTTACATTTCATTTCCTTTTTTCATTTTCTCTTCACCAAGAGCCAAACCCTAGCCACCTCCATCTCCTTCATCTCCACCACCACAACTACTCCAACCCCTTCCCTTCATCTTCCTCCTCCTTCATCTCCATGGGAAACACCACCAAGGTCATCAACTCTACCAAAACCCCAACTTCTTCTTCATCATCAACTTCCATCACTACCACCATCACTCCATCATCAACCACTCCTTTTGGTGAGTAATTTCAATCACCAAGACTTAGATTATTCTTAGTATACTTAGGTTTGCTTATCATGTTCAATTATGTCTTCAATCCATGATTATTTGGTCATCAAACACAAAACCACCAAAATCTGTTTTGTTTGCTGTTTCCAGACGATTAGTCGACTAGACCTATAGATTAGTCGACTAGAAACCCTTAGTTGAAACATAACCTTTCTGGAAACACAGTTTTAGTCGACTAGACCAAATTACCAGTCGACTAGAGACCCTTAGTCGACTACACCCTTGACCCTAGTCGACTAACCTTTCCTGAACCAGAAACCCAAACTCTCTGTTACTCAGTATTAGTCGACTTGACATGACTGTTAGTCGACTTGAGATGTCTGTTAGTCGACTACCCTTTCATCTTAGTCGACCAACTTTTCCTGAATCAGAATATCAACTCTCTGGATCCCAGTTTTAGTCGACTATACCAGACTGTTAGTCGACTTGAGTCCACTATTAGTCGACTACTCTTTCACCCTAGTCGACTAACTTTGGCTGTTTGTCTTAAGTGATTTCTTTCTTGAATATGAACCTTACCCTCTAGACTTATATCATATCTTAGTATTACTTGACTTGTCACTTGACAAACATCATCTTCCCTTCTCTCTTTCTCTCTCCTCTTCACTCTACATAATTATATCACAGGTTATGGCGCGTCCCAAGTTCAGTGGATTTCGGATCTTTCGGCACTTTGGTGATTTAGGCGAGTAGTCTCGCTCATCTCTATTTGAGTTTCCCGTTTCGTCGGGTCGATAAATATTTCGCTTCTTATTTCCATATTCATGTATTGCACTACAATTGCTTGTATTATGGTAGCTTCATCTTGTGCTTGTACCATGCTTATGATATGCTTGTTTCTTCATCATATACCATGCGTGGCCGACCCTTCGTGGTCGTTGGACTTTGAGTCACTTCCATGTTACTACTTGTCATTGCTCCAGACTTGTTAGTTGCATGCTTCCTTTTAACACATGTATATCACCTGACCATCTAGTGTATTATCACCTGACCACCATGCATGCTATTATTTGGCAAGACCCTCTTGTTATGTTATGACTTACCCAGACTATTATCAATCTCTTGTCATGTTTGGTTGCTTGTTAAATATCATCACCTTATCATGCTATCTCTTGACACCAAGCATGATGCACCTGATTCTGATATAATTATCACGATAACGGGAATGTAGTATCTGATCTCCTGTTACGATTCCAGTTATGTATTCCAGTTATGTATTCCAGTTATGATCCTGCTCATTCCCTTAATCTGATAATTATGTTAATAAACCATAAATAGGACAACTTGTATGGGGAATGGGAGGAAATGATGGATGCCGGAATGATATCTTGCTTATAGTGATGGATTATAAAAGTACTGGCGGTAAGTGTTAGTGGGACTTTGGGCCCACAGGAGATTCGTGTTAGGGGGACTTTGGGCCTCCAAACTGGTTCCAGGTGTATGGAACTACTATAAGAAGCTCTATCAGTTCTCCATCTATTTCCAATAACAAACCTTGCTTTACTAGGATATGGATCTATGTGCGCTGGGACGCTAGTTCACATAGCTAGATATCACAGTAAGACAAGTAATAATAATAGTAATAGAAACATGTTATGATTCCTGTTACACTTGCTATACATGTTATGATTCCCGTTTTGTATTCCTATTTGACTTTCATATGATTTGCAACTCTGATTCTATACGCTTGGATTTCTGTGGCATGAGATAATGGTATATAGATGAGGGTTTCCTTGTTTGGATTATTCCTTCGATGTATTAGTCTCATGGGACCGTGACCTAAGCGTATACAATCAATCTTGCTTATATCAGCTTTACTCTGGATTTCCTGTTTTATGATGATTAGGTCATACCCGTTCATATATACTTCATTTGTGTTCTAATCCTCCTGTCTTCTGTACTTGACACTTGTGCTCCTCCTGGCTCGCCACTTGGCATCCATATTCCTACTCGCCTGGGGAGTTTCACTGACTCCCCTGGATTCTCATGTCCAGGTCATGGAGCTTGGAGCGAGTGGATGTCCCCCGTTACTGCTCAGAGTGGCGCAGCGGTAGCGTAGATCTCCAGCCGACCGCCCAGAGCCACATTCTTCTAGGCCCCCTATGAGTCTCTCGAGTTTTCCTTTTTAAACTCGTGAGTAACTTTTATACTGTTTATACTTGTACCTTTCCTTATATTCCTGCTGTTCATATATGTATGCCTTTTGTACTCTCGCATTTGCGCATCAGTGATATAATATTATTGTAATATTGGATCACTTCTGGTGATAACTCTGTAATTGTGTATATATGTGTTGGAATGTATAATGCACCACTTACTTCCGTACTCTGATTCTTGTTTGTACTGATGCTTAGCGTATATACAGGAGGGTAGTTCTGACCTACGTATATACGTTGCAGTGACGTCTCCGTATCCGCCAGGATCGGGGCGTTACAGATCTGAACTCTCTTGAGATTCTGATAACCTCCCACGGAGCAAACATGGTTAGTGCAACGTCTCTTAAGAGACCCGCGCCATGACCTGCGGTCAATACAGCGACAAAGACCAATCTCGTCGTTGTTCTCTTTTCAAGGCCCTGCCAATCTAGAGTGTCGGGGTTCCCAACAACCCCTGCAGAGCAACTGGAATGCTGAACATCGACGTAGGCATCATGCTCGTTGTCAGCAGGCAGAAGATGTTGCAAATGCAGACTGAGCAACTGGCACTAAATACGAGGTTCAACCCTGCATTTCTGAAATAGAACGTGAGGTTGAGACTCACATTTCTCTTGCTCAGTGTTCCTACGTCTCAACGCCCAGACATGAGGTCCGTATCTCGCTGCAAGAACGCGAGACCTGTGTCCTCCCTTTGGCCAAAATGTAAGGTATGTGTTTCTCTGTCAGAACACGAGACACACGTTCAGCCAAAGTATGCACCAGAACGCGACTTTCACGTTTTAACTCTCAAACGCAAGACTCGCGTTCAAAAGCAAGGCCTGCTCAAACGTGACCTTCGCGTTTCAACACAGAAATGCGAGGTCCGCGTCCAGCCTCATGAGGCTGAAAACAGAGTTGAACCAAGAAGTTCTCGTCCTCATGGGTTCAAGGCTAGTTCTTTAGATGCCATGGCAATGAATCTTAGGGACTACTTACAAAGAAGCAGAATCTCCATCAAATCACTCCCCAATGCTACTATGAGTGACTCATCATGGCATTACTCTTGGAGTGCCACTGTAGCTCTCATTGAGCAAACCGTCAGTCTTCAACCGGTTGTCAGTGGCCCACCCTCTAACTCAGTCAAGAGGCGTCACTCCCGCAAGAAGAGATAATTTTCTGACGTGGAGTACCCTGAGGTGACTTCCAACATGGTGGATCCAAGCACTACACCAAGTAAGTCAAAAGGAAAGCAACTGACCATCAGTTCTGAGGAGTCCGATGTTGAACCTTATTCAATTTTGAAAGAAATACTGATCGAACCTGAAGGAATTTATCGATTCACTTGAATTCAGACTGGTACAATAGCCCCGGTGGACTACAATATCTTAGTCAGAGGGATTGAAGCAAGCGATGAGCACTCCGCTATCGCAGAGTCTCAATCGTCCCACTCTTACATGGAGAAGGATACCTTGACATATATGGCAGAAACTCCCGAAGAGATGGCTAAGAGGTTTGAGGAGCAAGCTTGAGTGCAGAGAGAATAGCAGGAGATGCTCCGAGTCTAGCAAGAGTTTATCAACGACCTCAAGGTGATGATAACTCAGTCGCTGACAAACCGAAAGAAGAGCTCGAAGAGTCCCAAGCCTAATGCTTCCTCTAGCAGGAGCAAAAAAAAACAGAAGCAGGGAGAAAGCTCTTCTTCTGAGAAAAATGAGAGTGAGAATAACTCCAATCCTGAATCTCCCAAATCTTCATCTGAAGAGGAGAATGGTTCAGAAAATGGAGCTCGTCACTCTAAGCGGATGAACGAATGAAGTAATCTCCAAGAGGCGGAAATAGTCCGGCCATACCTAGCAGAATGGAATGTCGCTCCCTATCTCCCCAAGTTTAAAGCACTGACCTTACACATTTTTGATGGTGAAGGATGGCCGAACCAGCATATATACTACTTCAAATCTCAAACAAAAAATATAGTATCAAACGATGCCATCATGGCTCATTTGTTCATTGGCACCCTCAAGGGGTAGTCTTTGAATGGTTCATGAAACTTCTTGCTGGCTCTATCAAGACATGGGCCAATCTCGAGAAGCTATTTCTGGCTTGCTTCTATAAAGATGATACAGAGATATCGATGCTGACTCTCCTTGTAACAAATTAGAAGAAAGGAGAGTCTATCAAGATATTTGTGAAAAGATTTTAGAGTATGGCGCTCTGATATCCGAGTGGCATGACACATTACACTATTAGAGACTTGTCACCATAATCTGCAAACTGCACTCCTAACTCAGATAGGAGTGGCCGAGTGTCGCACTTAAAAGCAATTGGTGCTACAAGACGAGCAAGCAGAGGAGATCGTCATCATGGTCAAGGCTGAAGAAAAGGACAGTAAGCCGAGAACTGATAAATCAACGCGACGCGCTCAAGAATTATATTCTCAACCGAGAAGAAGGGATACTCTGGCAACAGAGGTTAAATCTCCTTCCAAGTCTAATCCGGCTAGAAGGGGCAATTCTTCAGAATAGGTGCCAGCCAACAAGCAATATTCTTTCAAAAATGAGCATGTTGTCTCCCTGTTTAAGTTTCTCTACAAAAGCAACAAGCTCAAACTGTTAGAGGCAAGGCATTCTTAAGAGGTGGGCAAGACAAATGACCCCAACTACTGCTTATACCATAGGATGCTCGACACCCCATAAAGAGTTGCCACATCTTCAAGGACGTCCTTCAAGCCCTGATAGATGTGGATGTACTCAAACTCCGTCCAGAGTAGAAGAAGGTGACCACCGATATGATGTCCTTGACGCCCCTTCAATTTGGTAGAGATCTCCCGTTAGTGCCAACCGGAGCGGTTCCCATCCCGAAAGGGTTGATCAATATTGATTCCCACAACTAGAAGAAGAAGGGTCTCATTCCTGTTCCAACTCCTCAAGGAGAAATTATGTGGGTTCATCCTGATCTTGTTGAAAAACTAGCAGTGGACTACTGTCACCAACAGGAAGTCCAAAGGTAAAGGAAAGACACCCTCTTGCAATGTGGTGTGTGCTTCCTCAAAAGAAGCTGAGACGACATCGCCTCTCTGACTGATTCGAGGGGGAAGAAATTATTCTCACTGCAGAATAGAGTGCCCCTCCCATGTCAGGAACTCAGTCCGGCCAACAGTACTTGAAGAAGTAGACAAAGTGGCTACAAGTTCATCTCAGCCAGCCAAAGAAACAACCAAGCAATCCACGAAGTAACCCGTGGAGATGCAAAAAGAGCTTCAGCGCTCTAAAGCTCTTCAAAAAGACAAAGCAGAAGGATCTTCAATGCCTTTTCGCTTTAATGTTTTGGCTTAGTTGGCCAACATCCCAACCAGAATCACTCTCTACAAGCTCTTGAGACTCTCCAAGTCAACGAGAGAAGCTCTCAGAGAAGCTCTAGTCGATTTAAAGGCTTTCATTACTCAGATTCTGGCTGGACACGAAGAGGAGGATGAAGGACAATGTTTCCAGACCTCCAAGTATTTCTTGCATAACATTCACTCCCGATGATATGCAAATCAAAGGAAAACAAGATAGACCTTGTATTACAGAGGGTATTATCGGATCATCCAAAGTGAGTCACACTCAGGTTGATCCAGGGTCTGCGTTGAGCATTATGCCCCTGCAAAGTTATGCAACATCTGGGGATCTCCACTTATCATCTGAGTGAGACTCAGACAATCATCTATGGCTTTAATGCCAATGGGACAAAATTGATGGGGAAGTTTAAGCTCAGATGCCAGGTCGGAGATCTAAGATCAGAAGTGACGTCTTACATAATTGATGCAGACACGTCATACAACTTACTCCTAGGACGTCCATGGATTCACCTTAATTCCATCATCCCGTCCACCCTTCACTCGGTGATGAAATACGCCGATGAAGAGGGAGTAGTCAGAACGTTGATCACTGAGAAGCATCCGTTCAAGGGGGTGGAGAACTACTGCACAGACTCCCTCCTCTATGAAGATCCTCTTGAGGATGTCGAGGATCCATAGTTGGAGGATTCAAACTCTGACAATGAAGCTGACATTGAACCAGAGGCTGAAGAAGAATGCCTCTGGGAGCTGAACCCACTTGTAATGAGTGTTGATAAGCTCGATTTCAATAACACCACCAATATTGAAGGCGATTGGTATATCAATGAAAATTTAGATTTAGCTTACCTTTTTTACGTTAGCTTCTGATTCTGTACCGTCAGATACTAGTACTGATGTAGATAGTGACCCATTGTTTGTAATAGATGTCATCATTGAACGCACTAGTAAGGTCATCATTTATAGTGCATGAAAAGACCAGTGACGCACAAGGAGCCTTCTTTGAAGTGCCAGCTAAGCGCAAGGGTTAGAAGCCACTTACTAAAAGGTTTGGCTTGAACTTCGACAAAAAAAGACGAACACTACTTCGATTTTTCGTACAGAAGGGAAAGCCCCTGAATACTATTACAAGACTCGAAGAGGATTAGCCTATGTATCAATGCCAATTCTATCAGACTTCGAGTCTAAAGAATCTCTATATCACGACCACTCGTCAAGCACATCATATGAAAATCGAATGTCAACATTGGTGATATCTTCAGAGATCTTTCACTCAACATGGTCTCAACTAATCATCTGAAAGATGAAGATGAAGAAATGATCCAGTCAGATATTGATCCATGGATTAAGCACTTGAACACTCTCTGGGACATATGTTTTGTGTAGCGTGAGCCGTTCATAGAGGATAAAGTGGTCCAGATGAATCTGGGAAGCGAGGCTAACCCAAGCCCATCTTCATAAGCGAGAGCTTATCACCCCCTGAGAAAGAAGACCTAATACGTCTCGTACAGGAATATATAGACGTCTTCGCTGGGAATTATGAGGACAGGCTTGGTCTCGATCCCCAAGTTGCCATGCATTACCTCAACATTAATCCAAACGTGAAGTTAGTCAAGCAAGAATAATGACGAATATGTCCAGAGTTAATGGAGGCAATTGAATCGGAAGTCAAAAAGCTCATAGATTCTGGTTTTATCAGGGAAGAGCAGCACCCTGATTGGGTAGCCAACATTGTACTTGTCTCCAAGAAGAACAGGAAGATCCGGATTTGCATTGATTTTTGTGATCTGAATGTCGCTTGTCCCAAAGATGAATTCTCTCTCCCGATCATGGATGTCATGATTGACAACATGTGCGATTTCGAGGGGTCTTTTATAGAAGACTTCTTCGGATATAATCAAATCAAAATATATTCAAAAGACGAGAAGCATATATCCTTCAGAACACCATTGTAAGTGTACTGCTACACCATGATGCCTTTTGGTTTGAAGTTTGCAGCAGCAACATATCAACAGGCATTGAGCACATACGCAAGACCATAGAGAGCTACACAGATGATACTGCAGTAAAAAACCGCAACAAGGATGATCACATAGCAGATCTGAAAAGAGTATTCGATATCATGCGGATGCATCAATTGAAGATGACCCCAACCAAGTCCTTCCTTGGGGTGACAAGTGATAAATTTCTTGAATTTGCTGTAACATCCAAAGGAATCCACCTTGACCCAGAGAAACTTCGTGCAATTCAGGAGATGCATCCTCCAAGAAATCTCAAAGAATTTAGAGGATTGCAAGGACGACTGACTTACATCCGGAGGTTCATATTGAATCTATCAGGACGCTGCCAGCTCTTCACCAAGCTCATGAAGAAGGGAGTCTCATTTATTTGGGACAGTGCTTGCCAAGAAGCATTCGAGAAAATCAAGCAATACCTCACGCATCTACCTGTCCTTCCAGCTCCTGTATTAGAAATACTTTTCCTAATATATAATTAGAGTTATGGATCATTCCTTGGCAGCTTTACTAGCCCAAAATAATGACCAAGGATATTAGCAAGTAATCTACTACCTGAGTAGGATCATGATTGGTGCAGAGCACGCTACAATCTGGTCAAAAAGGAGTGTCTGGCTTTGGTCTTCGCTGTACAAAAGATGAGACATTATCTTGTGGGCCATACTATTCACGTCATATCGAAAAACAATCCTTTGAGATTGCTTATGACGAAACCATCATTGCTAAATGGTCGATTGGCGAAGTGGGCTATATTGCTCTCACAATATGAGATGTAATTTTTGCCACAAAAAAGTCATAAAAGGATAAGCAGTAGCAGATTTCTTGGATGAACATCCAGATCCTAGAACAATCAAACTTTACGAAGATCTCCCAGATAAGATTACTGAAGTTTGCATGACCCAGACATCCTTCGAAGAACAAGTCTAGCAACTATTCTTCAATGCCGTATCAAGAATGGGTTCTATAGGAAACATCGTAGCAGGAGTGGGGTAGTACTTGTATCTCTACAGAACTACATGATTCCTCGTGCATTCTTGTTAGTTGAGTCGTGTTCCAATACTGTTGAAGAATACAATGCTTTGTTAATCGATATGCAACTTGCAAAAGAGATTGACGTCAAGCATCTTGAAGCATACGGCGATTTGAAACTCATCGTCAACCCGGTTCGAGGGGAATACGGAGTCCGACATGAAAACTTAGTACCCTACCATAATGCAACCAATAATATGGCTGAGAAGTTCAGAATCTTCTACATCAATCATGTGCCTCGCCAATAGAATGCACATGCAGATACATTGGCATCCCTTGCCGCTTTATTGGCTCCTCCAACCAGAGCGACAGCGAAAGAATTCGTACACAACCGTGACTTGTACTGCCCGAAATTCGCCCTTGAACATAGTTAAATTTCAAGAGGAGACCTTCAAGTTAAAGAGGTCCTTGACACTTCAACAGACACAAAACCCAGAGATTGGCTTGACTATGTCTTATACAGTATATTGCCCAATGATCCCTAAAAAGTAGCTGCCATCAGAAGAAAAGCCCATCGGTTCCATTACAATGCGATTACCCAGATGTTATATCATCGGTCGAATGACAGAATCATACTTCGTTGTCTTTCACAAAAAGAGACACAGGAAGCACTTAGAGAAGCTCATGACAGTATGTGCAGGACTCACCAACCCAGACCCAAGCTTGGGGATTGACTTCTAAGACTTGGCTACTATTGGCTAAAGATGATTCTTGACGCTATCGCCTATACTAAGCGATGCCATGCTTGTTAGATCCATGGTCACTTTATCCATCAAGCACCAGGTCATCTTCATCCAATATCTTTTTCATGGCCATTTAAGATGAGGAGAATGGATGTTATTAGACCCCTAAGCCCTTCAACATCCAAAGGACATCAGTTCATCTCGGCTATAACCGATTACTTCTAGAAATTGGCGGAAGTCGTCCCCCTCAAGGAAGTAAAGAAGTTTGACGTAATCAAATTTATCAAGCATCATTTGATATACCGCTTCGGCGTCCCTTGACGAATTGTCTATGACAACGGGACTTAATTCGTTAATCAAGCGTTCCAGAGATTCTGTAACAAATTCAGAATTCAAGGTGTGTCTTCAACAACATACTATCCAGCCGCCAACAGTCTTGCAGAAGCCTTCAATAAGACCATCGACAAACTTCTCAAGAAATTCGTCTTAAAGAGTTAATGCAGCTGGGACGAGAAGCTAGGCTAATGCCTTTAGGCTTACCGTACAATGATGAGGACCCCAACAAAAGCTATGCCATTCTCTTTGGTGTATGGGTGTGAAGCTCTACTTTCATTAGAGATTCAGATTCCATCTCTACGTGTTGCTCTAGCCATAGAGATGACAAATGAGGACTGCGCCTCCAAGAGTTAGAAGCTTTATATGACAAATGCCTCGAGCTCTATCATGCCCAATAACAAATCAATATTTGAATTCCAGAGAGTTTGATATTCGAGCATCCTTGGCCTTAAAGAGTTCAGCTCTTCTAACTTGCTGCGTCCAAGTTCTAAATCTCTTTGAGATTATATTCAGCCATTGACTGAAGTTGTGTACTTCATCAGTGATTCAAAGAGAAGATCCGAAGACAAAGCCTGAGACCTGGCTCATTGACGGAAGACAAGAATCACCTTCCATCACTACACAAAGAACTTGGCACTAAATAAAAAGGAGATCCACTCAAACTTTTCTCTCTTCTTGTAATCAGAATTATTCTATTGTAATTTTCATCCACTCAAAGAATTTTGCAACTGAAATTTTCTGACCAAACAGTCTTCACATGGGGAGGAACGATGATCTCTTAGAGTTCACAAAAAGCAAACACTTGTTGCTACTTTTTCTAACCATGCTAAAGTCATTGCACTTCATGAAGCAAGTCGAGAACGTGTATGCTGAGGTCTGTTAGTTCTAGAATCAATCTGACAACTAATCAATATCATCGATCTAATTGGCCAGGTCGATGAATATCAGGTGGGAGATTTTCCGTTCAATAGAACGTTCCTTAATTACAGAACCACTTTTCAATTACCTTCCTTGGTTAAACACTAATTAGACTGTTACAAGTCAGTCTCAATATATTAAATATCAGTATAACCCCTGTATAAAGAAAATTAATTCACTTATACGGTACTTGGAGTGAGGTACGCTTATAGCGAATCTCCTTAAGGCAATTACGACCTCCGCTTACGGTGCTAACGGGTTACTGTACGCTGGTCTCCCAAGATACAACACCCTTTACGGTATTTGGAAAGCACTACCTTATCACCGTATGGTCGAACCGTAGTTAACCAGTACCTTCACAGGATTATCAAAGCAGCAGAACCAAGACAAATTTCAGGGAGAATATTTGTCTTTATATTGTAGGAACGCCCATTGTAGAGAAAGGAGGAAAATAGAAGAATATTCTTCTTTGGAAGTTACAGATTCAGACAACAATTCTATTAAAGAATCTGTTGAATTTTCTGAGCCTTCTTTCAGAACGAATCTTTAGTTGGAAGCCACTTCGGAATCCGAGTCGCAGAATTTTCACTTCAGAATGAAGAAGAAGGAACTTGTTCTGCGTTTGTATTTCTGTGTCTGTGTCTTAAAATTGGAGAAAAGAAGCGCTATTTATAGCGTTCCGGAAGGGGAAATCCGTCCGAATGGCTGCAACGGTTCGGTCTGAACCGTTGCAATGGTTCGTTTCAGACAAAAACCGCCCAGACGTTGTAACGGAACCTGAGCCCGAGCCCGGCCCGGCCCCAGCTCTGGCGCCGGCGCCGGCCGCCGCCGCCAGCGGCGGCATGGTTTCCCCCTAATTGCACGCGAAAACTCAAAGTACCCAAAGAGCACACCCTTTGTTCCCATTTTCTCTATTTAAACACTTCAAACTTCCATCCCATGGTCAATGTGGGATTAAATGCTTTTAGCTACCTTTAGTCCCCTTTTGGCTTTTGAATTAGGCAAATTTTAGACTTGAATATCTCATTCATTTGAAGTCGGAATCGAACGTATGAATATACCACGTTCATTCCCAATGGAAGGAGAACACACTCCAACTATTATCCAATTGATTCTATGAATAGATCTCGCCGTAATTCAACTCAAAGATTCACATTTAATTCTTCATATTTCCCAACAATCCCCCACAATGGATGGAGATTCAAGAAATTGACACACAAAGAGACTGACTCTACAGTGAAAGATACTTTAGAAAAGGAACTGCATCAGGATAGGTGAAGCAGGTCTTGAACCTTCCATAACGAAAGCTATATCAGACTTACTGGCTAATCAGTGAACTAAATATTGAACTGTTAGCCATCAGTGTAAGCCAAGTCAACAAGCTTCACACAATAACTTTCCAAATCAACTTTGGTTCTCGGTTGTGCCTATTTTGACCTTGGATATTCTTAGTTTCAGAGAGTATCTTCAGGGAATAACAGCCTCCATAGAAATTCCCAAAGAGCTGACCCAGCTCTATACTCACATAGGTGATCGTCCTATTAAG
Organism: Agave tequilana; assembly: GCA_038442645.1. Lineage (NCBI taxonomy): Eukaryota > Viridiplantae > Streptophyta > Magnoliopsida > Asparagales > Asparagaceae > Agave > Agave tequilana. The sequence continues at coordinate 150,721 of JAVJIF010007285.1, read as the reverse complement.
AGTAGTCTACTCTACTCCACTTGTTTAATAACAAGATATAGGCACCATTAAAAGCATTAAGGTTATCTTTAATCCACTTATAGAAAGCACTTGTGTGCACCTTAAGAATGAATTAGAGTCAAGCTCCTAAGTGCTTGCTTGCTGAGTCAATTATAACTAGTTTTTCCTCTTGAACTTAGTCCGTGGGATCTCCAATCGCTAAGTGAGAAATTAAGCTGACTCGGTAAGGTTAGGCTTTTAAACCCATTCTCCTCAATGCGCAGTTTATATGCTCTCCACTTAAACTATTGGTAAGCGGATCCGCTAAATTATCTTTTGACGAAATAAAGTCAATAGAGATAATTCCATTTGAGAGCAACTGCTTAACGGTATTATGTCTACGATAAACATGTCTAGTTACCGTTATATATAAAATTTTGTGCCCTAAATATAGCTACTTGATTATCGCAGTGTATGCATATAGGGGGTACTGGCTTTTGCCATAATGGTATATATTTCAAAAATTATTGAAGCCATTCTGCTTCTTCTCCTGCCTTATCTAAGACTATGAATTCTGATTCCATAGTGAAACGAGCAATACATGTTTGTTTGGAAGATTTTCAAGATATCGCTGCTCCTCCTAGAGTAAATACATATCCGCTAGTTGATTTTGATTTCTCAGAATCTGCAATCCAATTAGCATCACTGTATCCTTCAAGTACAGGCGGATATTGTCCATATCTCAAGGCATATTCATTAGTATGTGATATGTAACCTAATACTCGTAGTAGAGCAGTTCAATGATCATCACTAGGGTTACTAGTGCATCTGCTTAACTTCCTTACAGCGTAAGTAATATCGGGTCTAGTGCAATTCATTAAATACATTGAACTTTTGATAATCTGGAAGACAAAGAACAATGCAAGTAAATAAAGCAAGACATACCGTAAAATAGAGTGAAGAAAAGGTAGCTTGATTCTTGTATTGATGTCACTTCAATCTTCAGAATACAATCACTCAATTCTCTCTCTCTCTCACTAGTATTTGCACTGAATTATAAATTATAAAACAAAGATACAACTTCTATACTATCTAACAAAGAGCCTAAAGCCTTAAAAACAAAGAGAAAAACTAAATCTAAGTTCCGGTGGTGGTCTGATTGGGTCAAGCGTTGCTACCCAATCAAGATAATATGGTGGTTCACGGAACCTACCTTTATTGACCTCTTTTCTATTTACATATTTACAGTCCCCAGTATGAATAGGATCATGAAAGATCCTATAGTGAAACTTACTCCCTTTACATGACCAGTCCTGAAAAATCATCACAGAGTTATCATGGTTTATACCTATGTCCAATAAAAGAATGTGACTTGGTGTAATGGTTGACTTGGACTCGAGAGTTTCAGGAACCAATACAAACTCGAGAAAATTACTGAAAACCCTCACGAGACTTTTTTTTTATGGATTTTGTGGGTGCAATCCACTGAAAACCCTCACGAGACAAAACTCGTCCTCTAATGATAACCTAGAGGTTTAACGGCTTGTTGCACAAGCTCAGTGCAATCGCGTGACCTGCGAAAGTGGTCTAATAATCTTTGGTTTAATTTTGTTGTTTTGCTCGAGGACGAGCAAAAGATAGGTGTGGGGGTGTGATCGTATACATATTTTGTATTCTTTTCATTACACTCCTACATTTATTGTGTAATAAATCTGCTAATTTCTTTGTCTTAAATGTCTATTTTGTAGAAGATAATAATAAAGAGAAAGAGGATTAAATCAAATAAATACTAGTTAAAATCAGATTTAATTGGATCTATTTGGTTAGCTGAGGATGATCCCAGATCTAGTTAGAACAACTCAAGGATTAGGGTAAATGTTCAGCTAAAGATCAGAGCAAATCAGAAGGATAACACCAAATGAAAACTGATAAAATTTGGATTTCTATAAATCCATTTTGGTTAGCTAAAGATCAACCGAGGATAATATCAAATACAGAGGGATAAATGGATAGAGAGAGATCAACGGATGAGATGAAGCAAGTTTGACTCGGATTCTGTCTGGATATATTTTAGTATTTGAATCATAACTTTCGCTACCGAATCTCAAATCTAATAATTCAAGATAATCCAGAAAAAATATTTAAAGGGCTACAACTCTTAAGTTGATCACTATTTCTAATTCTGTCATTTGATAAATGATATTCAGTAATCAACACGTCAACAAGCTGCAGATCAGAACTGAATATCCACATCAAATCAAGTTTAGAGATAAGGGAAAGATTCAAATTCAGAAATATCTACCTTTTTCTATCTTCATACTCCTCTAACCTCTATATTTCTCCTATAAATCCTGCAATCTCAAAGGCAAAAGGGGAGGACCAAGCAGAGATAGATTTTAGGCCAGTTTTTCATTCTTTTTAGTGTAAGTTTCTATTTTCTTTTTATGTAATTTTTATTTCTTTGTAAGCATAGGTTAGACTAAGATTCAAGCAAGTAAGAGAGAGGCTTATGTTGAGTGTGACACCGATGTACCTTCCTCCTTTTTCCATCGTTTCTGTAAGCAATAAAAGGTAATTTTTTTATGTTCGTCTTTAGTTTTGTTTTCTTCTTCTTTCTACTTTTCTTCTTTTTGTTTTGATGAGTATCCAAGTGAATATGGAAGCATCAGTATAGCCATGTTTGTGTGAGTGCCACCGATAGTTTATGATGATGTTCTCCTCCTCAAGATTCTGTATCATTTCATTCTTGTTCGTCTTGATGATGTAATGCGAATGGGGACTGAGCTCGATCTTATGAATTATGCGTTGATCGCCTCCGAAGTAAGATAAAACATTCAAGGATTCCAGGTAAGCCATCAACCAAAAGATGTAAGTTTTTCTTTTAGTTTTCTTTCTTTTAATTCTTTAGTTTAGAATACCACAATCCACCACTTATTTTATCACTCCTTTTCTATTTCTTTATACATATCATTTCTATTTTCTCCATCTTCTTAATCTACCATCTTCTTCCTAATTCAACTTTAACTCAACTTTTTTCATTTTCTTTTTAAGAACTAAAAGAAGATCTTTAACCATTCTTTGTAACTTAAAAGAGTACTTGCTAAAAAAGCTTCCATCGCTAGTCCCTCCTTATGGATCACGACCCGCATAGCCACCTGCTATTGCGGTAGAATTGAGTAACATGCACTCTTTATTCTAAATCTGAAATTCTGTATTTTGTGTGCAGGTTTTACATCAATCAATACTCCAACTGGCGTACTCCAGTTCCTGTATTCTTACGAAGGTGGATGTGTGGGAGAAAATGATTTGTATTTTCCTTTATCCCATGATCCTTGAATCTTTCTATCATCTTATTCACGTAGTGAGATTAAGATAGATTGATTCCATCTGGTGTTCTTGTAATTTTAATTCCTAAAATTACATCAGCAACCCCAGATCCTTCATGTCAAAACTGTTGGATAACAATCTTTTAGTGGACTTAATAATTTCAATATTAGCCCCAAGTATCAACATGTCGTCTACATAAAGACAAACGATGATACATGCATTTTCAATTATTTTAGTATAAACACGCTTATCACATTCATTGATAGTGAATCCATCTTTGACCATGACACTATCGAATTTCTCATGTCATTATTTTGGAGCCTGCTTTAGACCGTATAAAGATTTTACAAATTTACACACTTTGTGTTCTTGGCCCTTGACTATAAATCCTTCAGGTTGCTCCATATATATTTCTTCATTTATTCACCATTTAAGAATGCAGTCTTGACAACCATTTGATGGATATCTAAGGTGTAATTGCAATTAACATCCGAATGGAGGTTATTCTTGTTACTGGTGAATAAGTATCGAAGTAGTTAAGTCTTTCCTTTTGTCGATAGCCCTTGGCTACTAATCTAGCCTTGTACTTATCGATAGATCCATCGGGTTTTAATTTTCTTTTAAAAATTCACTTACACCCAATTGGTTTACTGTCAGGAGGCAAGTTTGCCAATTCTCAAGTATGATTACTTAGTATGGATTCTATTTCACTATTTATAGTTTCTTTCCACATTTGTGTTTCTGGGGTAGACATAGCCTCTTTAAATGCTTGAGGCTCGCTTTCAATAGCATATGCTATGAAATCTGAACTAAAAGATTTTGAGATTCTAGATCTCTGACTTCTTCTTGGTTCAATTTTCGCATTAACAATCGGTTCTTCAGGGCTTTCGTCCCTGAACGCCATCTCATGTGTTCTTTCCCAAAAGTCTTATCTGTTTCCCGTTGTATGGAAGATGTCTTCAAAGAACACAACATCTCTATATTCGATAATCATATTTACATGAATATCTGATATTTATGATTTATAAACTAGAAATCTGTAGGCACTACTATTCAAGGTATAGCCTATGAATATACAATCCATAGTTCTTACTCCCAACTTAGTCTTTTTAGGTAATGGTGCTAGTACCTTTGCAAGGCACCCCCATATTTTGAGGTAATGGCAAGAAGATGTCTTTCCATGCCATAACTCAAATGGTATAAGACCAAGTTTCTTATGGGGTACTCTGTTTAGAATATAATTTGTAGTTAACAGAGCGTCCCCCCACAAGTTCAGCGGAGCTCCAGAACTTACGAGCATGGAATTGACCATCTCCTTCAAAGTTCTATTCTTCCGTTCAACAATTCTATTTTGCTGAGGAGTATATGGTGTTGTAGTTTGATGGATTATACCAAATTTAGCACATAACTCATTAAAATTATTTGATTCATATTCTCCGCCTCGATCAGATTTTAGAATCTTGATATTCTTATTGAGTTGATTCTCAACTTCGGCTTTATATGCTATAAACATATTCATTGCCTCATCCTTACTGTTTAGAAGATACACATAACAATATCTTGTACAATCATCAATAAAAGTAATAAAATATTTTTTTCCGCCTCTAGTTGGCATAAACTTTACGTCACACAGATCGCTATGAATTAACCCTAAAGGTTCTGTATTTCGATCATTTGAGTGAAATGAATTTTTCGCGAATGTAGCCTCAAGACAAATCTCACACTTGCGAATTTCTTTCAAGTTGAGTTTAGAAATATATCCTAAATTAGATAAATTTTTTAAAGACTTGTAATTTACATGCCCTAATCTAGCATGCCATAAAATAGGAGACTCAAGCAAATAAATAGAAGACTTTTCTTTATTTATAAGCTTAGGGTACAAATATACAGACTTTTTGTCCATCATTCAACATTGGCTTTAAAAAGACCATGAACAAGATAACCCTTTCCCACATACATCCCACCCTTAGTAAGTACAAATTTATCTGATTTAGAAACCATTCTAAATCCTTTCTTACTAAGTATTGATCCAGAGATCAGATTCTTGCGGATATCTGGAACATGTAGCACATCGTTCAGAGTAAGCTCTTTCCCAGATGTCCACTTCAGGATGACCTTTTCTTTTCCCTCAACCTTGGAGACGGCTGAGTTTCCCATGAAGAGTTGCTCATCTTGCTCTAGTTTTTGATATTCAAAGAATATTAATTTCTCAGAGCAGATGTGCCAGTGTCTACCCACCAATGCTTATTGTTGGTCGTCAGATTCACTTCTGGCACCACAGCTGAAAGGCTTGGAGACGCATGGTTAGTCAGGTTTGCCTGTGGATTATTTTTCTTATTCTTTTTGAGACAACAACGACATTCATTAGCGTTATGCTCCTCTTTGTTGCAGATGTAGTAAGTTCCCTTGAAACGCATGTTCTTACCTACTTGGACCTTGCCTTTGTACCCTTGGGCAGTGGTTGTAAAATGAAAGAATAAGAGAATTACCGTATAGCTTTGGGCTAACGGGTTGTGTCCACGAGGAGGAATGCGATGAAAGCTTTTCGGTGTTTTGTTTAGAAAGCTAAGAATGGTGCTAGTTTTTTAGTTGAACAGAGAATGGAGAGAAGGGAGATGATTATAAGAAAAGTTGCAAATTTAGAGAAGGCTTTGGAGAAGGTGAATTTTGTATAAAGTTTAAAAAATGATTTGTTGTTTTTTAATAAAGAAGAAAATCTGGGCTCACTATCTCACTACTCAATGATATGTTCTTCTATTGAAATCCTTAGTGCCTCAACTTGATCATAGGCAAAAACTTAAGATTGATTTTAGAAAGTTTTAAGTAAAGCATATAAGATGATTGGAAAAGTTAATTCTGTTCTTTAAGAAATCGTCTCGAATTGAATGTTAAATCATCAAGAAGTTCAAGTATGAGATAAAAATAAGTTCAAGAGACGTTTTTAAAAGAGGTAAAAGTTAAAAATCCAAACCCATCCTTATGTGCCTTCAAGAACACTTTCAAGAAGAAAGGCTTAAGTTAGGCATGCAAATGATTCATTGGGTCTTTTCATCAAAACCATTCGAAAAAAGAGGGATCAGAGAGAGGAGTAACAGTGAGCCCAGAAAACCGATTTAGCTACTCATGGAAGACAAAAAATAATGCAAGTAAATAAGGCAAGACATACCGTAAAATGAGTGAAAGAAAATGTAACTTGATCCTTGTATTGATGTCACTTCAATCTTCGAAATACAATCACTCAATTCCACTCTCTTACTGGTAATTGCACTGAATTACAAATTGCAAAACAAAGATACAACTATCTAACAAAGAGCCTAAACTTTAAAAATAAATAGAAAAACTAAATCTAAGTTTCGGTCCCTTTTTCTCTGAAAAATACAATATTTATGGTAAAAACCAAACGGGAGGGGACATATGAAGATTGGGGGAGCAAACGCTCCCCCAACAAAAATTAAACAGCAGCGGAAACGCGGTTTTGGCCGCATTTCCACGGCCATGGTGTGGCCAGGTGGCCACACCAGGTTAGAGAAGCTCCTTCGTTTGGTGATTTTCCCTTATCTCCTGCTGGTTTTCCCGTTTCTGCTTTAGGATTTGACGAAACAGTCTTTGATTGTTGGCTTCAATCGCTTGATTTGGGAAGATACATTTTAACCGGTTTTCAACATCTCTGATTTGCCAAGATCTGCCCTGATTCCCTGATTTCGAATTTATTCTGAATTAATTCAGAATTTGATGGCTTTTTGGCTTGTTTGTGTTTCCTATCCTTTAGCAATGAGCCTGTATTTTATAAAGAAAATAGGACTTATTAATATGATTTATTCAGATAGTAAGCATGGTAATGTGACAACATGCATGCAATATATGTGACTGATCAGGCAGTCTTCTTCCGCTTTAAGCATTTGAAAGTAGACGCTTTCCCCTTTGAGTCTTCGATCACATTTGCCTTGGCTTCATAGGAGTTCTTACTGTTCCTTTTCTCGGACTTTCGGTTGTCCTTCTCAATTTGAAGCCTCACAATGAGATCTTCCAACTTCAGCTCCTTGCGCTTGTGCTTCAGGTAGTTCTTGAAATCTCTCCATGCAGATGGGAGTTTCTCCACAATAGTAGCAACCTGAAAAGTTTCAGGTAGATTCATACCTTCAGCCTCTATCTCGTGCAAGATAAGTTGAAAATCTTGCACCTGACTGATCACAGTCTTGTTGTCCACCATCTTGTACTCCAGAAAATCGTCTACGACGAACTTCTTGGTACCGACATCCTCAGCCTTGTACTTTTTATCAAGACTGGCCCATAACTTCTTTACCGTTGTGATTGGACTGTATACATTGTAAAGAGAGTCATCCAGTCCATTCAAAATATAGTTTCGACAAAGGAAGTCACCTTGAGTCCATGCATCGACTGCAAGGACTGAGTCCCGATCAGTTCCGGGTTCTGGTGGATCCTCTTTCAGGAATTTGGCTAAATGCAAAGTGGTCAGGTAGAAGAGCATCTTCTGTTGCCACCTCTTGAATTCTGTGCCATCGAATTTTTCTGGCTTCTCCGGCTTCGGGTTAGGAAGTGGAGCAGGCATCAAAGTTTGAATATGCATGTTTGGTTCCTTACTTGAGTTGTCTTGATTACTCTCAGATATTTTCTGCAATTTCAAGTAGAACAGAAGTAAGTAACTTCAATAGTAATTGTCTTAAGATTGTTAGTTTCAGTATCAATCTGATAACTAATCAATATCACCGATCTAATTGGCCAGATCGGTGAATATCACGTGAGAGGTTTTTCGTTCAATAGAACGTTCCTTAATTACAGAACCACCTTTCAATTACCTTCCTTGGTTAAACACTAATTAGTAAGTCAGTCTCAATATACTGAATATCAGTATAACCCCTATATAAAGAAAATTAATTCACTTATACAGTACTTGGAGTGAGGTACGCTTATAGCGAATCTTCTTAAGACAATTACGTCCCCGGCTACGGTGCTAACGGGTTACTGGACGCGAGTCTCCCAAGATACAACACTCCTTTACGGTATTTGGATAGTACTATCAAATCACCGTACGGTCGAACCGTAGTTAACCAGTACCTTCACAGGATTACCAAAGCAGCAGGACCAAGACAAATTTCAGGGAGAATATTTGTCTTTACTTTGGAGGAACACCCACTGTAGAGAAAGGAGGAAAATAGAAGAATATTCTTCTTTGGAAGTCACAGATTCAGACAACAATTCTATTAAAGAATCTGTTGAATTTTCTGAGCCTTCTTTCAAAACGAATCTTCAGTTGGAAGTCACTTCGGAATCCGAGTTGCAGAATTTTCACTTCCTATTGGAAGTCACTTCGGAATCTGAGTTGCAGAATTTTCACTTAGGAATGCAGAAGAAGGAACTTGTTCTACGTTTGTATTTCTGTGTCTGTGTCTTAAAATGAGAGAAAAGGAACCATTGCGGTGTTTTGGATTCGGATGGCGGAGCGGTGCGATTTGCTGTAACCCATACCCATGAGACCCGGTTCAAAAAGAACCGGCCCAACCCGAGCCCGACCCGGCTCCGGCTCCGGCGCCGACGGCAGCGCGCGCGGGGGCATAATTTCCCCCTAATTGCGCGGGAAAACTCCAAGTACCCAAAGGGCACACCTTTTGTTCCCATTTTCTCTATTTAAATACTTCAAACTTTCATCCCATGGTCAATGTGAGACTAAATGCTTTTAGCTACCTTTAGTTTCCTTTTGACTTTTGAATTAGGCAAACTTTAGATTTGAATATCTCATTCATTCGAAATAGGAATTGAACATGTGAATATACTACGTTCATCCCTAATGGAAGGAGAACACACTCCAACCATTATCCAATTGATTCTATCAACGGATCTCGCCGTAATTCAACTCAAAGATTCACATTTAATTCTTCATATTTCCCAACAAGGTCAATGATTCAACACATCAAACAACTTGTGGATTACAAATCGATTAAGATCCAACAATACTATTTGAAGACAATGCTGCATGCGTCACTCAAATGAAGGAATGATATATCAAAAGCGACCGAAGCAAACACATACCCCAAAGTTCTTCTTATTCAGCCAAGAACTTGAAAATGACAAAGAAATTAATATTCATTATATTCGATCAAGTGATAATGTGGCATATCTCTTCACAATGACACTTCCTACTACAACTTTCAGAAATCTTATTCGTGATATCAGAATGCATCGTCTGCGAGATTTATGAAAAAGAACTATCCATGCCAGCTTAAAGGGGAGCTTACGTGGCTGTACTATTTTTTCCTTATTATGATATTGTCTCACTGTGTTTTCCTGGAAACTTTTTTAACGAGGCAATATAGGACACATATGCAAGAATGGTGTACTTTTTTTTCCCTTTCGTCATGATTTTATCCTACTGGGTATTTCTAATAAGGTTTTAATGAGACCGTGAATGATGGACATTCAAGAAGAGTGTTACGAAAAGTCAAAGGTTGCCCACCATTATTATGAATAAGTAAGTTACTATGCATGATGACGCCAAATGATGATGTCAGCATATAAATAATGGCTGCATAGTAATCTAAAGTTTTTCTATAAATAGACTTTCTTAATTCATTTTTATGTACTTTTGAAATCAACAAGAGTTTCTCTTTCTACTATTTCTCTCTAAAAATTCTCTCTCAGTGTTAAATTTCTCAGTTTTACAACAGTTTCGCCATTTTAAGGTATAATTTTCTGTTATTGCAAAAGACACTGCTACTTCTGAGAAAAAGGGAAAAAGAAAAAAATAAACAAGAAAAGAAAAGACTTTTGGATAATCTGAAACAAAAAGTTTTGAAGATTGTTGGACAAAGGAAGGGGCCGGCTTCGGGTCTGGCAAGTTCTACTATTACCCAAATCCGAAAACTTAAAATGGATTAACGGGTCCTCCTCACTTACCCCCATTCCCATCCTACACGGCGTCCCCCCCGCTATTTCCTTTCTCCTGCCTCAGTTCATCAGTACAACTTTAGGTCCATTTCTCTCTTCCCTTCGCCATGGGCGAACTCGCCTGGTTCTTCTCCATCGCCACCTGCGTCAAGCTCCTCCTCGCCCCGTCGTACCATAGCACGGACTTCGAGGTTCACCGCCACTGGCTGGCCCTCACCTCCTCCCTCCCCCTCTCCCAGTGGTACTCCGACGAGTCCAGCCCCTGGACCCTCGACTACCCCCCTCTCTTCGCCTACTTCGAGCTCCTCCTCTCGCTCCCCGCCTCCCTCCTCGACCCCACCATCGTCCACCTCACCCGCGGCCAGAACTACTCCACCCCATCCGTCGTCCTATTCCAACGCCTCTCCGTCGCCGCCTCCGACCTCTCCCTCCTCGCTTCCGCCCACCTCCTAACCCGCCACCTGGGCCCCTCCAGGCGGAGGATCGCACTCGCTCTCCTCATCTGGTCGCCGGCGCTCCTGATCGTGGACTACGTGCATTTCCAGTACAATGGGTTCTTGTTGGGGATTCTGTTGATTTCGCTGGCATCCTTGGCGGAAGGTAGGGATTTGGCTGGGGGGATCGCTTTTGCGGTGCTCATCTGCTCGAAGCACTTGTTCATGGTGGCGGCGCCGGTGTATTTTGTGTATTTGTTACGACATTACTGCTGTAATGGTGGGTTTAGGAGGGGGATTGCCAGATTCTTGACAATGGGAGCGGCTGTCGGGGTGGTTTTTGCTGCGGCATTTGGTCCATTTTTATACTATGGCCAGGTAAACTTCTTTTTTGCTTACACTCCTATTTTTTTTCTTTTTACTTGCATTTAGACTGAATAGGGACATATATATTAAAGAAAATGATTTGGTTAGCTTACAATCCAAATGTGGACAATTTTTTAAAATTATACTTGTTTTAAAATTAATTTTAAAAACAGGCTCTCCCCAAAAGTAATTAGTAAAACCGATCTCTGACATGCCACGTCGGCCAACGCTCGACTTCGTCGCCCGCGTCGCGTCGCGCAGGCGAGGGCAGTCTAAAAAAACTCCGGTGTTGGAAACACCAGAGTATTGTGATCTAAAAGAACTCCGTTGCGGGGGAAGGGAACACCGACACCAAAGTTTTGACACACGTTTTTTGAAAATCTGGTGTTGGCAACACCAGAGTTAAAACTGTTGACAACACCGGAGTTAAAACATTTTCAAAACTCCGGTGTTCCCAACATCGGAGTCCAGGCATGTCTAATGTGTATCGAGATGATAAGCACACAAAAAATGAAACACAAAAAAGAAGAAGAAGTCGTGCATCTTGGTCACACTTCATACACATGCATCTTGGACACACTTCATGCACACTTCGTGCACATGCACTTCTTCTTCACACTTCGTTCATAAGCGCATGACATGGACTCATGAGTCCTCGTCGTCGTGGAGTGCATGGGTCCATGAGTGCATGACTCATGGACAACGACGCCATGGACGTTGCTGCAGACGATGACGTTGTGGACAATGACGAGGAGCTCGAGGAGCACGCCGTGCTCGTGCTCATGTTCCGCCTTCATACACGCGTGAGGTATGTGTCCTCTTCTCATGCAATTTCATTTTGCAGCTCGTTCCCCTCATGACAAGGAGCTCGAGCTCGCCGTGGACGAGGAGGAGTCATGGATGATGACGAGGAGCTCGAGCAATCCTCTCCCGAAATACTCCGGCATTGCCCGACGACGCCGTAGACAATGAGGAGCTCGAGCTCGCCGTGGACGACGACGCCGAGTAGCTTGAGCAATCCTCTCCCGAAACAATCCGACATTGCTCGACGACGCCGTCAAAAACGCCGTGGACGACAACGAGGAGCTCGAGCTCGTCGTAGACGACGACGTCGTGGAAGATGAGGAGCTCGAGCTCGCCGTGGACAGCAAGGAGCTAGAACTTAAATTGACAAACACGCGTGAGGGGACGAAGTGCATGAGGTTGAGCTTGCATGAGGTCCACGATGAGCTTACATGAGGTTGTACGCGTGAGGGGATGAAGTGCATTATATTGACAATTTTGTTTAATTTTTTGCCCAAGGGAAATTGAATTCCGGCAGTGTCAATGCTGGAGTTTACAAAAACGTGATTTTCGAAATTTAGCATCTTCAATGCCAGAATTTTTTGAGCTGTCAATGCCAACCTAGAGTCGATTGTTTGCCGATGTGACACCGACGTGGCTGTCAAAGGTCAGTTTTTGCAAATACTTTTGGGAGGAGTTGATTTTTTAAAATATTATTTAAAAACTTATTTTAAAAATTGTCCTTATTCAATAGTTGATTTTGCATGTTCTAGCTGCATTTGGAGGACAATTTTTAAAATAAGCTTTTTTAATAATATTTTTTAAAAATTGACTCCCAAAAATATTTCCAAAAACGACCTCTGACAGCCACCTCGACATCACATCGGCAAACGGTCGACTCCAGACGGGTGTTGACAGGTTAAAAAAAAAAATCTGGCATTGAAAATGCCAGAGTTCTAAAATCACGTTTTGTGGCATTGCCAATGCCGGAGTTCTAAAATCGCGTTTTTTGTAAACTCCGGCATTGATAATGCCTGAGTTCAATTATCCTTGGGGAAAAATAAACAAAATTGTCAATTTAATACACTTCATCCTCTCACGCGTGCAACCTCATGCAAACTCGTCGTGGACCTCATGTAAGCTCAAGCTCATGCACTTCGTCCACTAACACGTTCTTGTCAATTTATTTTCTAGCTTTTTGTTGTCCACGACATGATTCAAAGTCTCGGTCTCGGCCGCCGACTTAGCCGGCACCGAGATAAATCGTCTCGGCGACTCGGATCGGACTCAGATGATATATGCAAAACACTAAATAGAAAGCTAAAAAAATAATGAAAAAATCATAACAAATCGTAAAAAAAAATATAGACATCAAAATTCATGTATCACATATTCAAAACATATCACCTACCACACAAAATATAAAGCAAAAGTATAAATATAAGCATCGTCGGTAGAAACATATCAAAATACATGCATAATATAGTAAATTGTACATAATTCATAAGTACATGCTAATATAGTTATTTCCATATTAAATTGCGAGGAGACACAAAAGCATCATTATCATCCCCGCGATAAGTATAGAAATCAGGTATATGGTTTTCATAAGGATAATATGTTTGTGAGTGAGATCCTGTTGGCTGAGATGATTAGCCAGAGGATCCAGCATCAGAGTAATATGCGGTAGGGGTTGTGCAATGTCAACCATACTGAAATTTAAAAAATTATTTGTCAAATTAAATTAAAACTAAAATTAACTAAATTAAATCTAAATTAAATTAAACTAAATTAAATTAAACTAAACTAGTTTATACTAGATTAAGTTAAACTAATTTAATTACTTAACTTCAATAAAATTATTGAATTACCTAACTTAATTAAAATTACAAAATTATATTAAATAAATTAACCTAAATTAAGTTTAACTAAACTAAACTAATTTAATTTAAATTAAATTCAGTAATTGAGAACAGAGGGAGAGATAGGGTCTAAGAACAGAGGGAGAGAGAAACAGAGGGGAGAGAGACAGAGGGGAGAGAGGGACTGAGGGAGAGAGAACAGAAGGAGAGAGAGGAACAGAGGAGAGAGGCGAAAAGAGGGGAGAGAGATCGACGGAGTGAGGGGAGGAGAGGAACAGAGAGAGACACAGATGGAGAGAGACAGAGATCGACGGAGAAAGGGAGAGGGAGAGAGATCGACGGAGACAGAGAAGGAGAGAGGGACAGATGGAGAGACACAGAGGGAAAGAGATGGAGAGACTGACAGAGAGAGGGGGAGAGAGACGGAAACAGAGAGGGAGAGAGAGGGAGAGAGAGATCGACGAAGAGAGAGATCGACGGAGAGAGAGGGAGAGAGATGGACAGAGAGAGAGACGCATAGGGAGAAAGGGAGAGATCGACGGAGAGAGAGGGAGAGAAAGAGAAACAGAGACAGAGAGGGAGATAGAGGGACAGAGAGAGATCGACAGAGAAAGAGAGAGGGAGAGATCGACAGAGAGACGCAGAGGGAGAGAGAGGGAGAGAGATCGACGGAGAGAGAAAAGGAAAGAGATCGACGGGGAGAGATGCAGGGGAGAATAGAGGGAGAGAGATCGATGGAGAGAGGGAGAGAGATCGACCGGGGGAGAGAGAGGAAGAGTAGGTACGAGGTACCTGCGAGGGCGATGACGAAGCGACGACGACGGAGCGAGGGAGACGGTGGAGCGAGGGTGGTCTGGAGATTTTTTTCTTTTTTCCTCGCTAGCGCTCCTCTCTCCTTTATATTCGATCACGGGCGCACAACGAACCCGAATCGGGTTTGACTCGGAGCAGACTTGGCCAACTCAGCCGAGTCTGAAGACTCGACCAAGTTGGTCGAGTCGGCCTGAGTCGAATCCGATTCAGGTTCGACTCGGACTTGCCCTGTGACTCGGGCAGCCAAGCCGGCTCGGATCAGGCCGAGTCGGATACGACTCGGCCGAGTCTTCGTTCCCTGGTCCACGAGAGCTCGAGCTACTCGTCTTCCACGACGCCGTCGTCGTCCATGATGAGCTTGAGCTCCTCGTTGTCGTCCACGACATCTTCAACGACATCATCTGGCAATGCCGGATTGTTTCAGGAGAGAATTGCTCGAGCTCGGCGTCGTCCACAGCGTCATCATCCACGACGAGCTCGAGCTCCTCGTCAGGTAATGTCGGAGTGTTTCAGGAGAGGATTGCTCGGGCTACTCGTCGTGGTCCACGACGTGCTCGAGCTCCTTGTCGTGAGGGGAATGAGCTGCAAATTGAAATTGCATGAGAAGAGGACACAGACCTCACACGTACATGAAGGACGAGCACGATCACGAGCACGACGTGCTCCTTGTCATCGTCCACGGCGTCGTCTGCGGCAACATCCATGTCGTCGTCCATGAGTCATGCACTCCACGACGACGAGGACTCATGCACTCATGAGTTCACGTCATGCATTCATGAACAAAGTGTGAACAAGAAGTGCATGTGCACGAAGTGTGCGTGAAGTGTGACCAAGATGCATGTGCATGAAGTGTGACCAAGATGCAAAGCTTATTCTTCTTTGTGTATTTCATTTTTCGTGTAATTATCATCTCGATACACATTACACATGCATGGACTCCGATGTTGGGAAACACCAGAGTTTTGAAAATATTTTTTAAAACTTCGTTGTTGGCAACACCGAACACCAGAGCTTAAAAAAACATGTTTAAAACTCTGGTGTTCCCTTCCCAATAACGGAGTTCTTTTAGACCACAATACTTTGGTGTTTCCAACACCAGAGTTTTTTTAGACTGCTCTCGCCTGCGCGCCATGCCACGCTGGCGACGAAGTCGACCGTTGGCCGACGTGGCATGTCAGAGGTCTGTTTTACTAATTATTTTTGGGGAGAGTCCATTTTTTAAATTATTTTTAAAATAAGTATTATTTTAAAAAAATTGTCCATTGAATAATCTAGATAGTGATAGGACTGCTTGCTTTTGTTAGTTTCTGAATGTGGTCTTGAAGGAATGAGCAAAACAGCGTGCTTCGAGTAATTGTTGTTGATGAATCCTATTTGGAGATTTATAGAAAGTGGATAGTTGTTTCTTGGGAATGAGAACAACACTAGTTCTAGTATTCTAGATACTTTTAAATGTCTCAATAGATTCTTTTATGAGGTTTGTGAAAATAGTGGCGTGGTTTCATTTGTTATCCTATCCCATCAGGATTAACCTTTTGATCGATAGAGATAATTTTGCAACTCGCTTAACATGGCAATAACTCATGGAAATAGTTTGACTAAGTAGATAGCAAGAGGCAGCGTTAGTTAAAACAAATCTTGATGCTTGACAATTGATAGGCTGCATTTTTAACCTGTTAGCAAACATTTCTTATTTTCTCTTTTCGTCCATGAAAAATTAATCCAGTTATCAAGTAATATGGGCTCTCTTCTTTAGAAAAACTTAAATCCATGGTTTAAATCTCGGTTACGGTACCAGTATCAACTAATGGGGTTTTGCACCAATATTGACTCATGGGGTTTAGCATCAATATCAACAATATTGGGCGTCAATATCGACAAAATCGTCCATATCGGCAATATAGGCACCGATATCGGCTGAAAACAGGGTTAATATCGTATTGTGTACCTCAAAACCCGATACGACATTGCCAATATGTGTTGGAATTGGCCGATATTTGAAACCATGCTTAAATCCATAATCATAAGCTACAAGCTTTGGCCAACCTTATATGTCCGTCATAACCAATCATTCCTATTCAGCGAAACATCCAAAGTTGCTACAAGATTTTCAAATGACTTAAATCCTGGTTAACTTTGTTATTTCATTCATCTCTTCTAAATCTTCAACATAAACCTGATCACCACCATTCCAAGGTGTCTTGATCTTTCATGCCCAAAGTATACTACTATTGTAGTCATGCACCTTAACTCCTAAACTTCAAGCAGCGTCCCTACTAATGTAGCACAAACACTTCTACTATGAACCCATGTCTCCGACGGACACTGACACTTATTGGGACACTGGACATGTGTCCTACTTTTTAAGGAATTGTCGTGTCAGTGTCTGTTGTACTCATGTCCCGTGTTCATATCCATGCTTCTTAGGTCCCTACACATACTCATCTATATTTAACCACACATCAACCTTAGCATTCTTAGTTTTGCTTTTAGGACAATATAATAAGTTAGATGAAAAATATAAGAAAAGAAGGAATACTCAAATTAGTCCCAATTTAAGAAACTAAAGGAAGCCGAGGAAGAAGCAATCAAATTGTTTTACTTGTTTATCTCTGGCATTACTGATTCTAGTACAAAAAGACCTACGACCAATACCGATATCGAGATTTCAAACCTCACCTACATCTAAGACCTACAGCTTCTATTTTCCAACACATATGTATTCCCCAACAGTCTACTCTTCGCTCAGTATGAGAGGTAGTCTTTTAATTTAAACACAATTTATTTTCGTGTTGTGTGTATTTGCATTGTAATATACTTTTCAACGCCATTTAGCCTAAGTAACAATGGTGGACCAAGGTTTTAATCTAAGGGAGCAAAGAATATTCACTATAAGGATCATACTATTTAAATTATTAAAGTACATATATATGTTGTGAAGTACTTGTTTTGAAGGATACTTGTGCAATTTAACTTTAAAAGTGATAAATTAAACCTTTACCCGCCTTAGTAACTTTTGTATCTGCAAAATTTTTGCAAACCAACTATGGAAGTGACCACAACGGGCCTTATTCTGGATCCATATCAAGAAGAATGTTCCCTTTTTTTGGTCTTTGTATTATTTTATGGATTCACATTTTTTTCCCCTAAAATTGGCCTTGTAAAAAATATACGGGTGAGATGGAAACACGTAGATAGAGAGAGTAATCATAATAATAACAATTGCCTCAAGGATCTTCTCTTTTATAAGTGCTTTTCTATAAGTGGTTTCACTTCTTCAATCAAAGAGTGTGCCAATCCAATAACGAAAATTAAGTACATGCTAGAGAACGATATGATGGCCAAGCTTAAATGGGCTTGAGTTAGAATAAAGAGCCCACCTATTTCAAATAAGGAAATTGTAAGGGTACTGAAACAAATCCCAATATTACTTTTGCCAAGGCATCTTATGGCCTCTTTTATATTGAGGCCTATATGTACACCTAAAGTCAGTAGAACAAGTTTATATTTCTTATTCTATATTTGGATGATATTCTGCTAGTTTTGATTTGGGCTTATTGCAAGGGGGAAAAAAATTCTTCGCTCAAACAATAATATAGAGGCACTTGGTGAAGCCTTATTTTGTTTAGGCAGATCCATTGAGAAAGATCCTGGTACGTGTTGGCACTATCTCAACAAGCCTATAATGAAAAGATTTTAAGGAAATTTGGCAAGAAGAATTGCTCACATTGTAGCTTACCTATTGGGAAAGATAACAAGATCAACTCAGATCAATGGAAGAGAGAAAATAAAGAATATTCCCCATACATCCATATTTGGCAACCTTGAGTGTGCTTAGGTTTGCATCAGACCTGATATTACTTCCATGATCAATATGTCGGGGGAGAATCCAGATTTATCTTGGTGTGATACATTAGAAAGCTACAGGGAAGACCATGAATAATGCTAAAGGCACCAAGGGATACATGCTCACGTACAAGAGATTTGAACATTTGAAAGTGGTTGAATGTTTAGATTCTGATTCTGCAGGGTGCCTTGATTCTAGAAACTTACTTGCTGGCAGTGTTATTTTTGGATGAGTGCCGGGCAAGAATCAATTATGTTTCTTCTACAAAAGCAATATAACTTGCTGTGTGGTTACACCACAGGCAATTTGCTGTGTAACTTCATGACAAGTCTTAGAGTAAATGAGTCTATTTTGAGGCCATTGACAATTTAATGTGATAACTCTATTGCTTTGTTTTTCTATAAGAACAACAATAGCCATATCAAAGCAATTATATTGTATTTTGTTGCTTGGGAAAAACAGGATTAAGTGTTTATTGAATACATTTTTTTTGAACATTATGCCGTAGCCGGACTTGAATCTAGGACTACCCACTCCTACCTTTTTACCGGTGAGCCACGCCTCATTTGCTGATTATTGAGTACACTGGTATTGGGAAGATACTTGCAGACCCCATGACCAAATCTTGTTTCCATACATCATGACTTCTGGAACTTCAAAAGCCCCAAAATAGTTTCTTAAACTATTTTTATTAAAAATATTATATGGGTCAAGTGGAGAATGTTTGAATTCATTTATTGTGACCTATATAGTTCTGTTATTTAAGAAAAATGGTTTTTTAAAATTCTTGCTTAGCCTATTTAACTTTGACCCATTATATCTTTTGAGGCGTGTGATTAATTCTTATTTGTTGGGTTGGTGCACTATTTGAGAGAGGAGCACGTCCACTTACAAACAACTTGGCCCTTGAGGTAATCGTTATTATTATGACTATTCTCTCTATCTGTTCATTTCCATCACCCCAATATATTTCTTAAGAGAAACTGGTTTATCTTGGAAACTCTTTTCTTCATTTTCCGCTATCTGTATCAATGCCTTTCCATGGATTAGGCATAATCTCTTCTACTTCTTTTGCCGATGTTAGTGCCTATTTGGTCTTGGTCTTTGGCGCCAACAAACATGTTTTCTTTGCCTTGACATTTAGACTCAACTGATTTTTGGGGCGACAAGAGGAAAAGTGGATAAGAGAATTATTACTCATACAGACCTTGAGACTTGAGTAAACAGCCAGCTCTGACTAAACGATAGAACAAGTTGTACATATTTGATCTAGCTTGTGCCATCTATGTTATTTTTTTAATTAGAATGCTTGTTGTTCCAATTAGAGGCTAAAAGAACATTCAAGATCTATGAAGTACGGAAAGAGATACAACATATGAGTATGACACAAAACAAACATAGAATGCGGCTAATTTTGAAAAAATAGGACACATACACATGGATACAACGAATATGTCATATGTATTTATTTGTGTTTTTGTATGTCTCCATATACGTAGATGCACATATGTGATATACAATGCACAAATATAGGTACGGGATAAAAGTATGACATTGCACATGTATAAGTATACATTATAATTAAATTATACATGTCTGGGTGTAATAATATTCTTTATGTATAGCATGAATACATAAGACTACAACGGTTAAGTGAACACAATATTTAAAATGTTATGAAATATTTTCAAGTCCTATAAATAATAGTCATGTGAATGATCCTTATTAAGAAACTAGACACATTATAAACATGCAAATTATTTACAAATAATAGAATTATGAACTCTTCATTCAAAATTATTTTCTTTTTTTGGTTTAACTTTGTAGTCTTGGTTACATTTAAGATATGTCTCTGAAATATCGTGAGGATATTGCAAATTTTAGAGTATGTTAATAGGAGTATTGACCTGTATCTGTCAAATATTAGATTATTCAAGTATTGAAAAAGTATGTGATATGATTACATCTTCTTTGATGAAGTAGCTGTGCTACATAGCTCATGATGAACATAAGACATCAAGACATGGCTACGCACCCACCCCAACACATACAAAAAAAAAAAGAAAAGAAAAAAGAAGAATTGTGAACTCTTCATTCAATTTTTTGGTTTAACTTTGTAGTCTTGGTGACGTCTAGGGTATACCTTTGATGTCTCGAGGATGTTGCAAATTTTAGGATATATTAATAGAAGTATCCGACATGTATCCATCATGTTAATGTGGTTATTTGTTATTAGGTTAGTTATTGGGCTTTAGGTCCATTACCCATATTCATTGTACTCTATATATTGCCCTATCTCTAATGAAGTGATTATACTTTGGGTTCATGTGCTAACATGATATCAGAGCACTAATTTTCTAACCATAATTCTCTCTTCTATCTCTTTCTTCTCCACCGCATAAACCCATCTCTGATTGTTGACTCCATCAATCGCCGCCTCACCAGATTTATCAATTGACACCACATGTTTCATCGACGATCACCGCAAGGTTCGTCGACAATTTCCTTCGCTGCCCAAATCTTCGTCGACGCAATCCTTCGCCGCCCCTATCTCCGATGGATCTCACCGACCTTCTTCATGTTCGCCTGATCTCGTAGCTCTTCTTCGACCTCGACAACTCCTGATCAAGCCACCGTGAGGCCCTGTCGACCATCCTAGCACTCGTGATAATTCCCAGGTCATCGCGAGGCCTCACTGACACCTCCCTGGTAGTCGTGACCATTCGATGAGGAGTCCCAAGCAACCGCGAGGCCCTGTCGACGCCCCCAACACTCGTGACCCCCTGCAGAGGATCCCTGACCCTCATCGGAGCTTCTCAGGACGTCGCCTGCCTGTGATGAGCTTCTCTGCTTTCGCTGTGGCCTGTGACTCACCTGTTATTTTCATCGACTTTCCACTGGCTTCGACGCACTCGCTGGAGACTTCTCCCTCTCCCTTACACTTGTCAAAGGATGTCCCATGCATCTGAAGTGTTGCCAAAGGCTGTACAGGACCTGTCATACAACTACAATCCCTAACAGATTACTATAGTGCTCTAAATTGCTGAACCAGATCACGCCGAGGCTTCCTATGTCTCCATCTGGTAACTAAATCAATTGTACCCTGATTTATTGGTTGATTGCGTACTAATATTGGCTATTTTCTGATTGTTTCTAGTGATTCTATAACTAGCTACAATGTCAAATGCTTTAAGTTCCTTATCCTCTATTGCTCCTCCATCCTGGCTATCTGGTGATAATGCTTCTTGTCTGTCTGCTACTTCCTCTGGTCTTTCTAGGGCCTTCACTATGGTTTTATCACGGGACGAGATGACAAGTTGCGTCAGCTCGAGTTCTCTCAAACTGGTCATTTATCAACTGATGCATTCTCTTCAGATATGGACTATATTGCCTCTCCTCATAGACCTTGAATATTAGATTCAGGAGCTTCGTCTCACATGATAGGTATTAAAGACAAATTTACCTCTTTATATCTTTCAAATAAATTTCCTTTTGTCAACATTGCTGATGGCACACAGTTTCCTGTACTTGGTGATGGGGTAGTTCACACGACTTCACCTTTGAACTAACAGATGTATTATATGTTCCAAACTTTTCTGTAAGTTTGTTATCAATCAGCCAATTTACTAAACAAAATAACTGTAGCGTAACCTTTCCTTCTTATTGTGTCTTTCAAGACTTGCCAACTGGGAAGAGGATTGCTTCAGGTCTGAGAGAGGAGGTATATACTATTTGGACGACGGAGTATCCCCTACTGGCTTAGTTGTAGGTCAGTCCGATCCTGTTCTACTCTGGCACTGGCATCTGGGTCATTCTCATTGCAGAAATTTCGGTCAGTAGTTCCTGTTCAGTCTTCTTTCTCTACCCTAAGTTGTGAGTCTTGTGAGTTGGGCAAACATAATCGTGTCTCTATTTCGAGTCGAGTCAATAACCGTAATAGTTCTGCATTTGAGTTAGTTCACTCTGATGTCTAGGGATCCAGTTGTGTGCCTTCATTTAAAGATTTTAGATATTTTCTCATTTTGTTGATGACTTCTCTTGTATGACTTGCCTATATTTGCTAAAAGAGAGATGAAGTTTCTAGTGTCATTGAACTTTTTCATAATAAAATAAAAACTTAGTTTTCTATCTCTATTCATGTGCTTCATACTGATAATGCATTAGAATATATAAAAAATGATGTGTCTTTTTTGTTCTAAGAATGGAATTAAATTTCTTGCTCTCTCGCACTTCCCAACGATGGCATTGCTGAACGTAAAAACAGACACATCCTAGATGTTACTAGAACCATGATGTTTCGTATGCATGTTTTGAAGCATTTGTGGGCTGATGTTTGTTAAGTGCATGTCATTTGATTAATAGGATACCCTCCTCAGTTCTTCATTGTACAATCACTTTTTCATGTCTTTATCCTAATACGAGTGTCTTTTTTGTGACTCCTCACGTTTTTGGTTGTATGTTTTTTTAGGACTTGTCTCCTGGTTTGGAATACTGTCTTCTCGGTCAATCAAATGTATTTTTGTTGGGTATTTTAGAACTCAGAAAGTATATCGGTGCTACAATCCTTCCAACATGAAGTATTTTGTGTCTATCTATTAATGTCATGTTCTTTGAGTCCGTTCCATATTTCTTTCCACAGAGTCATTCCTGCATCAAAGTCTATTCTTCCTTCACCATCTGTTCTGTTGCCTGCTCCTGCTCATGTTCCTGAAGTCTTTTCGCCAGTGTCACATGAAGACACTACAGAGCAACTTGCACCAAGCATGTTCAGAATTTCAGACACGTATACACTCATCGATAAAAGTTCCCGCCTCTGAACCGGTTCCAGCCGACTCCTTTTCAGTGAAAGGTCCACCTCCTCAGCCATCAGCATCTCCTTCTGATCTTGATGTTCTTATTGCAATCCACAAAGGTAAACATCTTATACTGATCATCCTATTTCTCATTTTATTTTCTATGATTGTCTTATTCTTTATTTTCGCCAGTTTGCCCTGTCTTTGTTCCTGTATCTATACCCAAGTCATATGAGGAGGCTCCATTGGTACTTGCCTGAAATCGGGCCATGGATGAGGAGATGGATGCTCTTGTTTTTAGAGAAACTTGGTAGTTGATCTCTGCACCCACAGATGATGTTGTTGCGGGTTGTCGCTAGGTCTATGCTTTGAAGTATCGTCCAGATAGATTGGTGGCTCGGTGTAAGGACAGACTTGTTGCCAAAGGTTATACTCAGACTTATGACATTGATTACTTTGAGACCTTTTCACCAGTTGCTCGATTGAACTTCATCAGGAATTTATTCTCTATTGCTGTCAACCTGTCATAGCCTTATTCCAGCTAGATGTCAAGAATGCCTTCTTATATGGTGATTTGAAGGAGGGGTATATGGAGCAACCTCCAGGGTATGTTGCTCAGGGGGATAATAGAGTTTGTCATTTCAGAAAGGCAATATATGGACTCAAGTAGAGTCCATGGGCGTGTTTGAGAAGTTTAGTATCACCATCTCTGGCATTGATTTTCATCATTGTCACTCAGATCACTCTGTCTTTATTCGACATACCAAGTCTGACTTAGTAATTCTGAGAGTGTACATGGATGACATTCAGCTAACTGGGAGTGATCCAACTGGCCTAGTGAGACAAAGGAGTATCTTAGGCGCTATTTTGTGACCAAGGACATGGGTAAGTCCAAATACTCTCTGAGGATTGAGGTTGCACAAAAAAGCATAGTGTATTTTTTTCTCAATGAAAGTATGCTCTGGATCTTCTGAAGAGACATGACTTTTGGGGTGCAACCTTACTAGTACTCCAGTGGGAGTCAATATGGACTTGTGGTTTGATGACAGTCACACTCTTGATGATCCAGGAAGGCATAGAAGGTTGATTGAGAAGTTGACATATCTCACAGCCTTTGCTGATGGGGTACTGAGTAGATTCATGCATCAACCTAGAGAGGTTCATTAGACAGCTGCATTAAGGATTCCGACTTATGTCAAAAGCTCTCCAGGGAAAGTCTATTGTACAAGAAACATGGATATATACGCATTTCAGGGTACTCTGATTCTGATTATGCTGGTGACAAGGGGGATAGAAAATCTACCACGGGTATTGCACATTTATTGGAGGAAATCTTGTGACTTAAAGGAGTAAGAAACAAGATGTGGTATCTCGATCTAGTGCAAAGACCGAATATAGAGTTGTGGTTCATACTGCTTGGGAGATAATGTGGCTGAAGAATCTAACGATGAGCTTGGTTTTAGACAATCTGAACTCATGCCTATGCATTGTGATAATCAGTCTGCAATCTACATTGCCCAGAACCCTACATTTCATGAGAGGACCAAGCACATTAAGATTGACTATCATTTGGTTAGAGATGCTTGGACCAAGAAGGTGGTCTCTCTTCCATTCACGCCATCTTCGAAGCAGTTGACATATCTTCTTACCAAAGCGGATTCACCTCAAGTGATTTTTAACTTATGTAGTAAGCTGGACACGATAGATATTTATGCTCTAGCTTGAGGGGGGAGTGTGAATGTGGATATTTATCATTGGGTTAGTTATTTGGTTATTGGCCTTTAGGTCCATTACCCATATTCATTGTACTTTATATATTCACCTATCTCTAATGAAGTGATTATGCTTTGGGTTCATGTGCTAACACGTCAAATATCAGAATATCCAAGTATTGAAAAAGTATGTGATATGGTTACGTCTCCTTTGATGAAATATTTGTGCTACATAGCTCAGGATAAAGAACACAAGACATCAAGACCTGGCTAAGGTCCTTGTCAACACCCCCCCCAAAAAAAAAAAAAAAAAAAAAAAAAAAAAAAAAAAAAAAAAAAAAAAAAAAAAAACCAACCAACACACACAAAAAGAAAAAGAAAAAGAAAAAGAGAAAAAAAAACCACTAAAGCTGATAGTTCGCCCCAAAACCTAAATACTATCTGAAGACCTAATCATTTATAATTGA
The DNA here is from genome assembly GCA_038442645.1 of Agave tequilana. NCBI lineage: Eukaryota > Viridiplantae > Streptophyta > Magnoliopsida > Asparagales > Asparagaceae > Agave > Agave tequilana. Next base: position 125,435 of record JAVJIF010007285.1, on the reverse strand, counting down.
ATGGAAAGGGTGTCTTTAAGTGTTCTGGAAATATGATAATCTGCAACTTTCTCTCTCATGTAAACAAATGGTTGGTGGTGGAGGTGATATGTGTGTAGAGAATAGATAACTATGTTGGTATGAAAATATCGAATTTCAAATATTTATGCATGTTAGGCGAGCAATATTAATTGTGGCATAATCAATCAATTTGCCATACCAATATTTGGTAAAAGGGGTTTCTTCCTTGAATCAGAGGACTGCTGTGGATGTTGTAAAGGCTAAGTATTAAAAGTACCGAGAAGTGAGGAAAGACACTTGGAACACTGGTTTTTTGACCTAGGACAAGCCTAAACTGCAAAACATGATTTGCATCGCTGCGTCCAGTCTAGATGGAGACTTGATTTTTAGGCCTTTCTCTATGCTCTTTTCTATTGATTGTCTAATGGTATTCATGGCTTCCAAGCTACTCAATCATGAAGATCTGCTTTTTGGTTGTGCAAGGAAGTTGGGACTTTGGGCCCAAATTTTAGTTATGTAAAAGATAGGAAGTGGCTGTATCTTTTGGAATTATAAATGAAACTATCAAATTCAACTCTGTAAATGTTAGGATTTCTACTGCTTTTGTCCTTACCGGTAGAAACCAATGACTCAGATTGATTACCATCAAAAGTTTTTATGTTTATGAGGTCTGTGTGCTTTCTTCTTTCCACTTTGTCTATGGGATTACTATCTCATACATAACTCTGTTCAAACATTTACTGTTTTGTTTTAGAATCCTACACCTACATAACTACTTAGGTACACCAGTAGTCTACGTCTTTCTTCTAAATCCACACCTCTTCACTCATTTTTATAACTGTGTCCAGCTGCACATTATGTAGTCAATGATCCTTGCACCTCATCACTAAAGAACAAAGCAGACATCCATTGTCCATATCCAGGTGGATGGAATGCAAAACTGAGGGTCATTTTGAAGTTCTTTGTGTAACCTCCTCGAGTTTCAATATATTCAACATGCAGATGTGCAAACACAGAGTGATAGTATATTGGGATTAGGTTTCTCATCATGTGTTGCCAGTTCATCATAAATTAAGCAAGTTGAAGCCTATGTAACTATGTGGATTAAAGATCAAGATCCTTTCTCTGTGCTGCAAGTTTTCAAAAAATGGGTGGCCTTTATTGCTGTCTTAAAAATTTTACCTTTTGTGGCACCTTGGTGCATGGATTAAGGTTTCCAAACCATCTCATTTCAGATGCACGTTAGTTTGAAGATGTATAAATCAGATAATTGGCTGTTACCAATTTGGATAAATCTATCGATCCATCCCACAATAAGGATTCCATCTTTCCATATCACCATATCTTTATCTATTATTTATCGACCATAGACACTCATGCGCTCATGGGCACACATTAATAATTGCTTATTGTGGTGAATGATAATTCTACCACTGATGGTCTAGTTCTTTCATTTTCATTTAGTATATACTTCTTATGCAACTATTAATTCCGAATGTCACATCAAACTTTTTCACAAGCAAAACTTGGAAGTGCATAAAATGAATACAGACTATGTCAGCCATTCTTGATATTGTATGATGCTTTTGCAGATTCAACAGGTCCTTCGACGTTTATTCCCTTTTGGTAGGGGCTTGTGCCATGCATATTGGGCTCCCAATTTTTGGGTATTTTTTATAATTCTGGATAAGGTGCTTGCTTTTATGCTTGCTAAGTTGGGATTCACTATTCAGATGCCAAAAGCTTCTTTTACGGGCGGGCTGGTTGGAGATTCCTCTCCATTTGCTGTGCTTCCTCAGGTGCTCATGTTTGATGGCCTTCACTTACTTCTACCATTATGTGTTAAATAGATTTTATTAACCTAACATTTCACAAAATTTCTGAAATTATAGGTCAACCCCATTATAACCTTCTTGCTGGTTACACTTGCCATGTCTCCATGTATTGTGAAGGCTTTCTTAAAGCCGCAGCCTAAACACATAATTAGATGGGTAGCATATGCCTATACATGTGGTTTCATGTTTGGATGGCATGTACACGAGAAGGCATCACTTCATTTTACAATCCCTCTTGGAATAATTGCCACAAATAGCTTGGATGATGCAAGACATTATTTCTTGCTGTCAATAGGTATGTTTCCTGAACGCTTCCATTCTTCTTTTCCTTTTCCATTTGACTTTCATTTGGCTGTGGTTTTCTGCTTGATGGTTATATATAGTACTGATGACATCTGGCTTTCATGATGCTCATTTTCATGTTGATAATAATGTTTAGTTGCCTTGAGAACCCAAACTCACGGTTCACATTGTTTAAAATTTCTTCTTTGATGTTTGTGAGCTGGGTGAGATGACTTCTAAGAATAGTAATGACTCTGGTGACAGAAGTAATTTATGAATAACAGCCTCGTGGAACTTGTAGTTTTAGACACCATATCACATTAGTGAGAAGCAGATGGACATAACATGCATGCAGAGCCATTAAAATACTTCCAGCTATGAACATGGATCAATGTCGTAAAGCTTGACAACCACAAAAGAAGTTACGAGCTTTTTATACATCCTGCCAACCTGAGATATCAATCCTCTAAGAATCGGTGCAATATTCCAAGGCAGGATAGCTATAAAAACGATAGAGCCCCTGTCAAGAAATCCCACCAGTTGACAGGTAGACAAGAGTGATCTTTGCTGGTCATGCAGGTTATGCTCATATATGTAGAGATATCACTAGATGAGTTTCTTCCTAATCTCTAAATAATCTCTAAAATCCAGTTACGCAACTTGGCCCAAAGATATCACCTTCATAAACTGCAGCTTGGCTGGCATCATATAGAACTGGTCACTTCTTCAGTGGAGCTTTATTACAATGATTCGTGTTCGTGCCTGACCTTAACTTGATGGGTATTTGGATGATGATACTCGTGTGTGCGCGCGCGCGCGTATAAGCCTGAATCCTTCCAACTCAAATACAACCCTCTGACATTCGAATACAAGATCTACTCCGTTGAAGTTGATCTATATTATTTCAAGTATCTATAAATCAAAAATCAAGTTTTTTGAATACTTTTTGCCCATCCATCCAGCGGCGCAAAATAGACGGCGGAAAGTAGTGAGTTGGTTAGATATTTGTCTTTAGACATACAAATTCTCGATCCGGCCATTTCATTATGATCTAAACGTTTTAAAACTCCTACAAATTAATTTTTGTTAGATTTCAACTACAAACTGTTTTTTGTTAGGTTTCAAATTGATGTTTGATTTCAAATGTTCTATATATATATATATATATATATATATATATATATATATATATATATATATATATATATATATATATATATATATATATATATATATATAGAGAGAGAGAGAGAGAGAGAGAGAGAGAGACTTGTGTCTTTCAGGAAGGATTTGAGGCCGAATCCTTCCCACTCAAATACCAACATCCGACATTCGAACACAAGATCCATTCCGTTGAAGTTGATCTATATTATTTCAAGTATCTATATATCAAAAATCAAGTGTTTTGAATACTTTTTGCCCATGCATCAAGTAGGAGGGACGGCCTAAATAGTGAGTTGGTTAGTTTAACGGTGTAGAACATTTGAAATCTAACAAAAAATGGTTTGTAGGGGTTTTTAAATGTTTAGATCATGATCAATGGCCGGATTGAGAATTTATATGTTTAAAGACATAGATCTAAGCAACTCACTATTTTCGGCTGTCCATTTTGCGCCGCTTAATGGATGAGCAAAAAGTATTCAAAACACTTAATTTTTGGCCTATAGATACTTGAAATAATATATATCAACTTCAACGGAGTAGATCTTGTATTCGAATGTCGAAGGGTTGTATTTGAGTAGGAAGGATTCGGGCTCGAATCCTTCCGGAATGACACAAGTCTCTCTCTCTCTCTCTCTCTCTCTCTCTCTCTCTCTACACACACACACATATATACACAATAACCATATATCATCACTTTATTGAATAGAGCCCTTCCTCGTGATCATACATACCTCGTGATACTTATGTTTAAATATATATCTTTTGTTGGCAATCCTGTCTCAAAATGCTTCATAATACAATGAATACATCCAGTCTGTTTGTTGCTTATATTAGTTATGTATTTATTTATGACCCATGATGTCAGCTATGATTGTGTCTAGCCAATGATTTTTACACTGGTCTTTACTTCTTGATAGATGTTTTTAATGCCTCTATATAACTGGCAGAGGCTTGTTTCTTTTCTAAATTCACTACTTTGTTTCTGTAAACCCTACACCGCATGTCTTTTATAAATCCATGAGAACCATGTTTATGGTATAGCTCACATTCTCTCTCTTATAATGTTTCCACCTATCCCCTTGATAAGCGTAGTGGTCGGTTTCCGCCCCCCTCAAGATCATGACACGTGTCCATTCCGCCCTCGGACCATCGCGTGACACGTGGCCGTCTCCAGAATCTCTGAAGAAGAGTCATCTAAACTCTGAACAGTTCAAATGGTCAAGGGATAGAAATAATGTTAGTTACGAATACCTCTATCTCCAAGCCAAATCTTTATTTGAATCCGGTAGTTACGGCTCGAAAGCGGATCACCACGTTGGCAGTTGGATGAATCCCACTAGATAAAGACAAATAGGTGCTCTTCTAATTCAAATCAGAATGTTTGGCTCCAATCACTTTCAAGATAGGCGATTAAGATCTGATAGATATTCAGATAGAATAGAACTTTGTAATCTTGTCCAAAGACACCCATTTGTATAAATATAAAACCTCCAATGGAAGGGGAACGATCAATGAACCCCAGAAACCCTAACACACGAGATCAGGCAATCACCATCGTAATTTTATCTGAATTATAGTGGAACCCTCTCTATTGCATCGTGATTTTTTCTTTCGAGTTTTCACATAAATTATGTGTTTGCTTTGGTTTGATCTAAAATTCATTCATTATTTTTTACAATTTGGTGAGTGGATAACTCCCCGGGAGTTGCCCACTGCATTTGGTTCTTCATTGAGATCTTTTTGATTCCATACTCGAAGTTCTCTCCCACTTTCAAAACCTACCCTCCTCAAAATAACCTCGCATTGCGGACATGGCTCCACCAAGGAAGAACATCTCTCAGGCTCCAGCCGCTGCCTCTGCCTCTATGAAAGGAAAGGGAAAGCTTTTGAAGTCACCGAGTCTTCAATTCGTTACTCCAGCCTACCAACGTTCACATCACTGACGCCGAAGATTCCCAATCTTCTTTTGCCTCGCCACAGAGGGTGCTTACGGCCGTACTCGAACCCCGATACACCAATGATCAACTTCTCCAGATGCTTTCCAGCCTGTAGAAGCAGCTGGAAGAGCAGCAAATGGAGATGGGTCGACTCCGCGAGGCGGCTACCCTTGAAAAAGACGCAACAACTCGTATCCAGACTAGACTTAAGCAAGTCAATATTCTGTGAAAATCGCAGTCTCCCCGAACTAGTGAAGAAAGAGCTCGGACTCCCCTGTTGTTACAACGTGACAGGGAAGCCATGCTGTCACCCCAACTTCCCAAAATACGCGAAAACGAAGTCGCGACGAGAGTCGGCGACGTATATACGAAAGGAGAATTCCCTACGTATACACACTAAGCAAGAGTAACCTAAACAAGTTATTTCGATCAACTATGAAAGCAATAAGGTTACTGCAATATAACATAAAATCTTTAACACAATGATATCACTATTCTATGAATGATCAATAGAATAAACTGAGTCCAAACGATACAGAAAATCAACAAGAATAAACAGGGAAGATGTGAAATAATTCCCAAATCAGATGATCGAGCATAGAGAACTCCGAGCTCCTTGTGAGGCGTGTGATCCTCTCCAAACACCCAGATCACACACACGCACATGTATATACACTTACATATGTACACAAATACATTCACACACACACACACACACACACAGAGATACATGCAAACCCATTCACCCAACCCACAAATAACACATATATACATAACACACTCATGCTCACATCCATGCTCACGTGCACCCAAACATCCATGAACTCACGCGCATACACAACTACACACACACACCTACAATTCACACAATACAGATAGAGAAGGATATGTCTGATCTACCATCACCAAGATCCAACTCTCCTATAGTATAATACTCCATGAGCGGTTTCAGTATAAAAGACCCAATCTATCAATGAATCAACCTCTCTTAAAATTTATCCTCGAATTTATAATTAAATTCTCATCCGGTTATTACTAATAAGATAAATCATGACCAATACTCATTTGCCTAAAATACCGGACGAATCGATAACAGTGTTGATAACAGAGTGTACGATATATCAATAAAACAATAACAGAGCATCACGATATAACAATAGTTACCGGCATGAACAGAATAATGCAGAAATTATATATACATTCGCATGAAACAATAAGATAAAAATAGGATAAAATATTGAAATTAAAATAGACTAATAAACAAACACTCATAATTCACACAATACAGAGAGAGAAGGGAGAGAGCTCACGCATGCAGGACTCGGCCACGGTGATGGACGTTGATGGTGGCATGCGGAGGAGGCAGAGAGCGAGCTCGGCAAGGAGGGAGCCGCGTTCTGTGTTCGCAGCCTCTATGACGGAGGCCAGAGGGCGTGTCGGAGCTCGCCGGAGCTCGTCGAAGATGGATGATGGCCACAGCTGGGCGAGGGGGCACGACATGGGTTGTGCGCGGATGCAGGCGGCCAGGTGATTGGGTTAGCTTGCGCTGCAGGCCATGGAGAGGTGGGCTGCGCTAGAGTTGCCGCAGGGTGGTTTGTTTGGTGGAGATGTGTGCGCGGCTAGATGGCTTGCGCAGAGGTTGATTTTGGAGGCTACGACTCGCCGGAGGAGGGGCCTGTGATGGATGAAGAGCCAGCAAGGAGGGTCTCAGCAGGGAGGTGCACACATAGGAGAAGAAGATGAAGATGATAGGATTAGTTAGTTAAGATTTAGGATTAGTTAAGATTTAGGATTTGAATGGGTTAATGGGCTAATGGGCTATTGGGTTTTGGGTTATGGGTTTAGATTAAATAGAGGATAATATATAAACTTGGGTTATGAGTTTGGGTATGAGCTAATGGTTGAGGGTTGATGGGTATGGGTTTTGGAGTTAGAGAGAAAAGAAATGAGGATAATCATAATACTAATAATATTAAAGAAGATAATAATAATAATTTAGAAGGTATTACAAAATAAACATAACAATACTAACACTAATACTAATTAATAATGCTAATTATAATCACATTAATATAAACAACAAAAATAGTAATAATAATAACAATTATGATAACAAAATTATAATAATAATAATAATTAACAATACCGATGATAATAATAATAGTAACAACAATTAATAATGATAATACTTAATAATAATAGTAACAGTTTCTCATAACCATTAATAATAATACTAATAATAATTAATAAAACTAATAAATATAAATAATCATAATGAAATAGTAACAATTATTACTACTAATATTAATAATAATGATAGTGATAGAAATTATAGTACTTGTGATTAAAAATGTTAATACATAATAATGGCAATAATATACATGACCAAATTAACATTTAATATTTCAAAACAATTTTTGTATATTTAATAATAATAAAAAATAATAAGTGAAACCAAATAAATATTTAAAAAAAGCAAAGACCGTATTATTAATTAGAGATATTACACGCGCGAACTACTGGCAACTTGAAGTGCAACAGGTTAAACTCATAATGATGACGAGCGTTTCGAGAACTTAGAGCATCCCCGCAGTCCGAACTTCCCTCGCATTGAGGACGTTGTAGATCTGGCTCAAAAGCGGCTCAACCAAGTGAGCTAACAATCTCCGAAAGGAATGGAGCATAGCGGGCTGAGGTCTCCCATTCACCACTGTCGAAGAAAAATCACCACGTTCCAATTCCGAGGAAATTTGTGATGCCCTCTTTCGACTGCTACTTGGGAGCATCCGACCCCCTTCTTCATCTCCGTCAATTTTAAGACAAAATGGCGGTTCACGCTCACGATGACCTCCTCCTCTGTCGGGTGTTCCCTTCCAGTCTCAAGGGCGCTTCTTATCATTAGTTCTACTCACTCCCGAAGAACTCACTTGAAATTTCGATGATGTAACTGATGCCTTCTACAATCAGTTCGCTTCTCAGAGAGAGTTTCAGAGGAACAACTATCTCCTCACGGTTAGAATGAAATCAGGGGAGAGCCTGAAGAATTACGTCAGCTATTTTCAAAGCTAGATGGCTCTGGTATACAACTGCAATGAATGCGTAGACGCCGCTGCACTCATTAGTAGGCTGCAAGTCACCCACTCATTCTAAAAGCATCTGGAGAAAAATGATGTCACTAAGATAAGAGACATTCTCGTCTGGGCGTAAAAGTACATATAGATCGAAGAAGCGACTCAGGGTGCAACTAATCGCTCCCTAAACAAGGGATCCGAGGGTGAGAAGCTGAAAGAGCAGTTCTCCTGAGGAAGAATCCAAACCACAACTCCGCCACTGTCTATAAACCACCCCGATACACACGAATCGAATAAGGACGATGTCGCAGAGCCCGACCTTATTCCATTCAGGATTCTTGTCGACCATGTGTTTAATGTCATCAAAGCTCAGCCTTGGGTCAGGCACCCGAGTCGTCCTCTCCCGCAAAACCTGAAGGGACCCGGATCTGGGGAGTACGCACCTTCCATGACGAGATGGGCCATCTCACCGTCGACTGTCAGTCCCTCCGATGACATCTCTAGTTACTGCTTAATCAGGGATATCTCAGAGAGTTTATCCTCAACCCTGGACAACCCTCGTAGATTAAAGTGCAACGAAAACTTTCAACACAAGACGGCCAGACAGGCAATGCCCTCATTCAGTATAAGGAGGTGAATGCCATCTTCGGCACCTCCTCGATAGAGGGCACCATAGCGAAGAGAAGGGCCATTTATGTCATTGAAGTCCAGATGGACAATTACCCGGCAATACTGACCACCATCACCACTGGGCAAACCAATCTTCTTCTCGGAGGCTGACGCCTACGCCGTGCACTTCTCGCACAATGACGCTTTAGTTGTTGTAATGTATATCAGTTGTTACCGATGTCAGATTTTCGTCGATGGGGAGAGTAGTGTCAACATTCTGTATGGACATGTCTTAGATCAGATGGAGGACACTTTGAAGCTGGCTCGAAGATGATTCTCCCTTAGACCCAGTGACTTCTCTATGGATTTGACGGAAGCGAGGCGCACTTGTCTGAACAGTCACGTTCTCGATCCGAGCTGATCCATACAACGTTGTCACAGAGTTTCGCGTCCTTGATGTCGAATCTTCCTACAACGCTATCATCGGGAGGCCGTGGATTCATATAATGATAGTTGTCCAGTCCATCCATCATCAACTTTTGAAGTAACCCACACCGTTAGGAATGGCCGACATAAGGGGTGACCAGGCGATGACCAGAATCATAGTTGCAGTAGCCCGGAAGAAATCCGATTGATGACAGATTTCTCGAGCAGTCTCCGACAAAAATTTCCCTATGAATAAGAAGCAAAAGAGAATTGCTGACCAATAGCAATTATAGAACGGCGAAAGCCAAGACTCCGACTTCCCTTCCGAGTCGGAGGATCCAGACTCCGACTCACCGAACGAGTCAGGAGACTCAGACAGCAAGACCGAGGAGGAACCAAGTCATTTATTATAGATCCATATCATCCCGAGCAAGTCTCCCGAATCGGCTCTAAGCTGCTTCTTTATGAGAATGCCTTATTCAAAAAGTTATTAGCAGACAATTTGGATGTATTCACATGGATTGCCACTGATATACCTGCAATCGGTCCTGGTATTATCTGCCACAAGCTTTCCATCAGGGCGGACGCCAAGCCAGTAAAGTAGAAGCCAAGGAGAATGAATGAGGAACATAGTTGGGCCATCAGCGATGAAGTTGACCGCCTACTATAGGCCGACTTCATTCGAGAGACATTCTACCCTGACTGGCTCTCCAATTCCTTACTCATGAAGAAGAATGGGAAGTGGAGGATCTGCATCGACTTCATTAATCTCAATGAAGCTTGCCCAAATGATAGCTTCCCCTTCCCGAGGATCAAACATCTGGTAGAGACAACGGGCCATGAACTTCTCAGCTTCATGGACACCTACTTCGGGTAGATCAAGATGCACACACCAGATGAAGACAAAACTGCTTTTACTACAGGTCGGGACATTTATTGCTACAAGGTGATTCCCTTCAGGTTCAAAAATGCCGGGGTCACCTTCTAGTGCATGGTTGACAAGGTCTTCAAGGATCTGATCAGGAACATATTGAAAGTGTACGTTGATAACATGGTGAAAAAGTGTCCTACGGACGGATCACCTCTAACATTTGGGCGAAGCTTTCGACCTCCTGCGGAAATACAGGGTGAAGCTCAACCCGAGAAGTGTACATTCAGAATTGCTTCCGAAAAGTTTTTATGGTATCTGGTCACTCAATTGTGCATCGAGACTGACCTCAACCAAATATCTGCCATCTTAAACATGAAGTAGTCCACATGTATGAAAGAGGTCCAGATACTGAGCGGACGTCTCGCCGTTCATCAGCAGATCCACGGACAAAATAGAAACCCTTCTTCCAAGTATTGAAAAAGAACGGGGCTGATTTCTGCTAGAACAAAGAATGTGAGACAGCTTTCTAAGGTCTCAAGAGATATCTGGCTCACCACTACTCTTGTCTAAGCCCACCTCGAGAGAAATGTTGTTCCTTTATCTGGTTGTCTTGGAGTCAGCTGTGAGCGGGGCCCTGATTCGTGAAGACGAAGGCATTCAGAAGCCAGTGTATTACATCAACCATTCCATGAATGGACTACAAACCAGATACCGAAGGCTGAAAAGTTGGTGCTCGCTCTCTTCATCATCTCGAGGAAGCTCAATCACTACTTTCAAACCTTCCTGATCACGATCCTCACGGAGCATCCTCTGAGAAGCGTTATAGAGAATCAAGAAGAAACAGTTCAGATATTGAAATAGGCGTCAGAGCTGAGGCCTATGGACTCAGATATGAACCGAGGACATCAATCAAATGGCAAGTCTTGGCGGACTTTATTGCTGACTTCACCACTGAAGCCACAATGCAATGCGACTTACTGGAAGGATAGGTTCTGAATGTGGATGGAGTTTCAAACAACATGGGGGCAGGCATTGGGATTATCCTCACTACTTCAAAAGGATCTATTATTGAGCAGTCTTTTACCCTCGGCTTCCCGGCCTCCAACAATGAAGCCGAGTATGAGGTAGTCCTAGCTGGACTCTGAATGGCTATCACTCGGGGTTACTGGGTTCGAAGTTTGGTGCGACTCCTCACTAGTGGCTAACCAAGTCAGCGGGAAATACATCGCAACGGATGCTCGGAAGGCGGAGCACCTACAACTGGTACTTGGGCTGAAATCTAAAATCCCCCGATGCGACTTCAAATGGGTCCCCAGATCTGAAACAATCGCGCTGACTCGCTTCCCAACCTGGGGGCAGCCACAGAGTTTTAGTTCAGACAAGAGATCCCCGTCGAGCACATTGCCAACCCGAGTATCCAACGACCGATCAGGGAGGTCCTTCGCTTTGATACCTCGTCGAGATGGAGGGATCCTATCATCACTTATTTGAGGATGGGACGCTTCCTGATGACAGAGCAGAGGCACAAAAGCTCCTGCACTAGGCCACTAGATACACGCTTCTCGGAGATATTTTATACAAGAAATCTTACTCAAGCTTCATGCTGACCCCTATCTGAGGTGTCTCGGACCAGATGAAGTTCGGGGAGTGATGCAGGAAATCCATGATCGCGACTGTGGGAATCATTCGGGAGGCCACTCCCTTGCTCATAAGGTCATCAATTAAAGGTATTATTGGCCCAAGATGTTCGACAATGCCAAGAATTATGTGAAGAAGTACTCGCAATGTCAGAGATTCGCCCCAGCATCTATCAAGTAGACCGAGTACTGATATCCACACTTTGCGAAGTCCTTGGTCCTTCATGCAATGGGGGTTGGTCCACTCCCCTCCGAGCACAACCTCAGTTGCGGTTCGTGCTGGTAGCCACTGACTATTTCACTAAATGGGTCAAAGCGGTGCCACTCTCCGAAGTCACCGGATAACGGGTTGTCAAATTTCTTTGGCAAAACATCGTGTGCCGCTTCAGACTCTCCCACAGTATTATCTCCGACAGTGGGACAAACTTTTCCAGCAAGCAAGTTGCTAGCTTTTACGCTAAGTATAAGTCACCCACCAATTCTCCATGCCATACTATCCTCAAGGCAATAATCAGGCTGAGATCAACAATCATACCATCCTCGACAGCTTGTGCAAAAGTTTGGACAGAGCAAAGGGCAAATGGGCCAAAAAACTCCCCTGCGTGCTCTGGGCCTAAAGGACTACCAAGTGCGTCGTAACAGGTGAAACCCCACTCTCATTAGCATATAGAACGGATGCAATCATCCTGCTCGACACCAACATGCCGACACTCCGCGTGGAGGGAGTTGATCGAGACCAAAATGATGCACAGCTCCGCCTAATCCTGATCAGTCAGAGGAAAAGCGTCAGCAAGCCCATATCTGTATCACAGCATACCAACAGCAGATCCACACCACACCTTATAAGAAGTTGAAGTTTCGTGAATTTCAAGTCGGGAGCTTGGTCTTAAAGCGTGTAATTCAGACTATACGATAGAAGGATCAAGGGAAGGTCAGGCCCAACTGGGAGGGTCCCTACACCATCGACGCTCAGGGAGGGTCCCTACACCATCGACGCTCAGGGAGGCAAAAGATCATACATCTTGGCTAATGAGGACGAGAAACTCCTCAAGAAGTAATGAAACTCTTTTCACTTGAAACGATGATGTGTAGAATCATGTAATATCCAATTAAAAGATTATTGTGTTAGTTCTCTATCTTGATGATTCTCTGTAAGATTTCAATATTTCTCCGTGTGCGATAAACACTTCAACAGCCTATATCGGATCCCACCCTGACGCTACTCGGAAACAGCCTATAGCGGGTTCTACCCTAACAGCTACCCTTCGGGGAGTCTCCTTAAAGATGGAGGCTTGTCCACAATGACTGCTCGGAGCTTAGCTTATATCGAGCCCTCAACCTGATAGCTATTCAAGCAAGTCAACAGCCTATATCTAGTCCTACCCTGACGGTTACCCCTTGGGGAGTCTCCTAAAAGATAGAGGCTCGCCCACAATGACTGCTCGAAGCTCAGCCTATATTGGGCTCTCGCCTGATAGCTACCCAAGCAAGTCAACAGCTCATATTGGGTTCTATCTTGGCGGCTACCTCTCGACGAGGCTCCTGAAAAATGAAGGCTTGCCCACAATGACTACTCGAAGCTCAGCCTATATCGGGCCCTCGCTCTGATGGTTATCCAAGCAAGTCAACAGCCTGTATTGAGTCCTACCTGACAATTAAAAATCTTCCGACTAACCTACGGGCTTCCACCCTAACGGTCGCCTAGACATTTGCGAGACGGATAGTCACCGCGGCCTCGACAGCGGGCACACACCTCTGTATGAATAGCCAAACAACGTACAACCGGGCCAGGCTCCAGTCCTAGCATCAGTACTACCACATCAAGAGGAACAAGAACAGACAACACACAATCGGAAAAAGTCACATTTTTTATTATTATAAAAGAGTAATACGGTTCTTATTACATCAAAAGAAACAGATGGACTCAGATAATTCCGCTTACGTCCACTACCCTAGCTCTCAGACCACCCCCGGACCTCCCAGGCCAGCCACTGGTGTTCCTAGTCCGATCACTCGAGCCCTCAGGCTCCCATCTTCGGCCCGAACACTCGTGCCCCTGTACCAACTGCTCTCGCCTTCTGCTCGACCACCAGAGCTCATGATCGGGACCTAAGAGTGCAATGTCTGCGCCTACATGAGCAAATCATCGTGGGCTCTCAAGAGTTCATTGTAGCGATCACATTAACGCTCTACATCAGTCCTCAGCTCTTGAACATCGTGTTCGCAGTGCTCCAAATCCTTCTTTAGCTTCTGGATTCTATGCTTGAGCTCTATCTTCTCAGCGCATTCCCGATCGATTGGGCCCGAAGCGAAGAGATGTCCGACTGATCTGAGTCGACCCTTTCCTGTAAACTGAAGATGCAATCAAACGCTTTCTCAGCTCCTTAAGCCGCCTCTGGAGCCTCATTTTCAGGGCCGTCTTATCATTCCTCAATTCTTCCATCGCCTCTAGCCTCCAAGCTAATTTCAAGAACACATCACACACCCTTTCTTCAAGTGTGCTCACTAAAATTTTGTAGGAAATCAGCTCACGATTCAGCTAGAAGGCGAGGAAGTCGAGCAGTTCGAGCTCTACACAGCGGGAAGCCCGGGTAATGTCCGATACAAGCTTTTTGCGACTCTCCTCCGTCGATCATTCTAGAAATCCTTCAAGCGCCTTCACTGTCCTTCAAGGGTAGTGCCTTGAGTTCCTCCAGTCTCTCGAGTAAGTCGCCATACCTTACAGCTGCTTCCTCATCTCCCCTTCAGAGAAATAATCTGAATAAGGAGCTCGGGTGGGTCACTTTGGGGTTAGCACTGGAGACTGAGCATCAGTCCTTGAAGGACCAACAAGGTCAGGGACCCTCGCGCCATCATCTAATAGCGGAGTTTCAGCAGCTCCCATCCTTCGAGCCTAGGTGATGGCTCAGCTCCAGAAATGACCAGGGTCGGTGGAGACACCATTGTTACAGCATCCTCCTCAGAGAGTGCATAAGTAGTAATGGCGTTCTCCTTTGGGATATCCCTTTCTCTGTCCGCCGACTCAAAAAGCGTTTTCACATCCTCCTCGGGAGCAACACGTTCTCCTTTCGGATCTCTCTTTCCTGTCAGCCAACTCGAAAAAGCATTTCACACCCTCCTCGGGAGCCACAATGGCTGAGGCCCCATGAGCTCCAGAGAAAATAGGGCCGAGGGCCTGACCCGTGCATCCTCTGCCACGCAGGGCTGCCAGCATTCACAATAGGGCAAGCGGGCGCGGCTGCCAACAGATCTCGCATTTTTCTTCATCGAACTCATCAAAGCCAATCCTACTCTTCTGCATAAAGAAAACAAACATTAAAAACAACACCATGGAGGAAAGTCTAACTATATTCAGGACCTACCTCTTTGGAAAGTTGAGGTAGCGAGGAATGCGCTGGGGCCCTCTTCCTCTTAGCAGGGACCACTCGCCTCGGGACCCTCGGCCTCTCGGAGTCGATAGCCGACTGGCTCTTATTTGGAGCTGGTACCCTCGGGATAACTGGGGGCAAGGGAGGCCTGTTCGGGTCCAACAGTCAACTCCAGTTCCGATGGTCTTAGTTGATAGCGGTCAGCCTCCGCAGCTTCACTTCAACGTCGGCGGAGAGTGTCGCTTTTCCACCAGGCCCAAGTTTCAGGTAGTGGGATGGCTCAACACTCCTTCGACTCAGCCTCCCAAGGGCCAGACACCCGGACCATAGTATCCCGCATACCATGGTTGCTATCTATCATGTTCACAATAATCTTCTCGCACCCACTTTGTGGCAGGAAGTAGCGGCGTCTTGGCTGGTCTTCTTCAGCGCGTAGGCAGCACAGAAGACCTCGTGCAGACATGCCTTCGGGACGCTCAAAGCACAGAGGGCTTTGAACCCCAGCAAGTGCACCAGGCAACCCCGACAGTTGCAAGGAGGCTACTCTGAAGTGGCTCAGAATACCGCAGGTGAACTTGGTCAGCGAGAGCTTCAACCTCAGTGCCAGAATTTGGGGATGCATCTAGACGCCGCCATTGGGTACAGGGCAAAGCAAAATCAGTGCCCTAAGGGCAAAACTCGACCTCAATCCCTAGGGAGGTATGAACGCCATATTTAGGTACTCGTCTTCCTCCTCCTGGCTATGGAGTTTTGTGGCCTATGGGTCGAAATGCATGCCGACCCTAGTTCGAAACTGGGACCTCTTCCCTCTCCTCCACTATGACCTTGCCCTTGCTCGCGCCGCCGACATCGCCATATTTGCCTCCCTTTGTCATCTCTAAAGAAAAAGGACGAGTGATGAAGATCTGGAGACATGAAGATCACAAGACGAAGAAGACGAGAAGTTGAAGAACTCAGAAATTTGGGGATAATCTCCAGGGTTTGAGTAAGGGATGCTTTTAAACCCTCAAATCTCGTGCCTCCACTTGATCAGAAGCCTACATGTGTCGCGACGGGTCGGATCTGAACCGTTGCACTTGATTTGCTTCATCAACCTCGAGTGTCGCGCCTCTTCAAAAAGCGACGGTTACCTAACAGACGCAGCAATGGATGAGACTTACATTTAAGGCTCTGCCACATGTAGAGGCACATCACAAAAGGCCAAAAACTGAAGCGATACCAACAGCTCGAGTTCAGGCTCAAGGGGTCCACTCCCCTCCTTTTCTCTCAGAGTCCCCGGGGGCACAACTCCTGAGGGCGTGTTCCTGACGTGCCAAAGAGAGGAAAGCAGATGGGGGCATCTGTAATGGTCGATTTCTGACCCCCTCGAGATCACGACACGTGTCCATCCCGCCTTCCGACAATCGTGTGACATGTGGCTGTTTCCAGAATCTCTGAAGAAGAGTTCTAATCTCATCTAAATTCCGAGCAGTTCAAACTGTCAAGTGATAGAAATAGGGTCAGTTACGAGTACCCCTATCTCTAAGTCAAATCTTCATTTGAACCCAATAGTTACGGCTCGGAAGCGGATCAATCACGTTGGCAGCTGGATGGATCCCACTGGATAAAGACAAATAGGTGCTTTTCTAATTCAAATCAGGATGTTTGGCTCCAACCACTTTCATGATAAGCAGTTAAGATCGGATAGATATTCAAATAGAACATGACTCTATAATCTTATCCAAAGGCACCCACTTGTATAAATATGAGATCTCTTCCAATGGGAGGGGCGACGATCAATCAACCCCAGAACCCTAGCACACGAGATTAGACAGTCACAATTGTAATCTTCTTTGAATTATAGTGAAACCGTCTATCTTGCACGGTGGTTTGTTGCCTTTCGGATTTCCATGTAAATATGTGTGTTTGCTTTACTTTGATCTCTAAGATTCATTAATCTATCTTTACAATTTGGTGCGTGGATAACTCCCCTGGGAATTATCCACTGCAATAAGTAAATAGCTTCTCTGTGATTGGCCTCCTTGTATGAAACTAAACTAGTTTCCCGTAGTTATTGCTTTATGTGTTTGTCTTTGCTCAATATTCTGTCCGATGGATTCACGGTATAACTCATTAGTCATATTCCTCAATGTTTGTATACTTTATTCCTGTATATAGTTACCAAAATGCTTCTCCTTCATTCCTCTGGGATTTTCTTACTATTTTTTTTTTGTTTAAATATACTAGTCAGACATACTGTTCCTTTATCTCACAAAGGATCTAAACCTCAATCAGAATATCATCTAAGTCCTGCAGCTTTTTCCCCTTTTTCCTTTTTCAATTTTCCTAAGCGCCACCACTTGGCTAATCCTAAATTTACAATAGTTCTTGCAGTTTCTAACTTCACTTGGGATTATTTTGTTAATTTTCAAGTCTTCTATATGGTTCTCCTCAAACCGTTTTTGTAGAAAACTTCCACAGTCCTTTAATTTCCTCGTCTTATGAGAACTATAAAATTTCATTTTTGTAAAAAATCAATATTTTTCTTCTCTTTAAGAAGCTAGCCTGTTGTCGGAACTTTATTTAGACAATCAGATACATCACGACTGTTAAGCTGCTCAGGTTTTATTACTGTGGACATCTATAAGTTTTTTGTCTACTTGTTCATCAGATTTAGAAAGAACAAATAATATCTGAGAATTAGAAATCTGCATGTAATGGATAGATGATTATGAATTTCTATGTGTTTACATGTTTGATTATCTAACTATTTGGACCATCAAACCATCTAAACCATCAATCTACGGTTACTAGGTGTATTTTGAAGAAAAAACAAAATAGTTGGGACAATGTTTGATGGCTTAAAAGATCAATAAAACCTTCAAGACTCGGGTGAATTGTTACATACATGCTATGTTATGATTTTTTGGGACCAAATCCAAGAATCCATTCTCTTTTTATCTCTGTTGACAGCCATGTACCTCATTAAGTTAGCAACTAACTACCACATCTCTTTTTAGCGCAATTGATGTTCATTTTGGTCTACCCTTGATGCTAGACACTTTTGACCTAACCATCCTATCACTCCACTCGCAACTGACACACTCGCTGGTGCCTGATGCACATGTCAAAACTATATCAAATGGTCCTCCCTCATTTTATCCACCTATATATATGGAAGTTCACTCAAATCTCTTAAAACTATACTCATTTCTTATCCTATTTTTATAGCATATTTCTCTTCATTCTTCTCTACAATTTCATTACAACTAGGCGTCTATGATTGTCTGTCAACTTTATAAACTTGTGCAAAACAACTGGGAGCAAGAGAGAGAGGAAAGGGCCATGCTTAAAACCTTGGTGGAACAATTGGGGTTGACATACCACTGCAATCATGTAGTTTAAAAAACTAGCGCAGGCAATGTGCATACGGAAAAAATTTTCCTAAGGGAATGGCTCTAGACATAGAGGTAAAATATGATATGATTTGCTACAAGGAATCAAATCATCTCTGGGCACAAAAAGGCCAAGCCAAGATCCAAATGGAATCACATTTCCAAAACACAGACACATTCTTACAAGGTGACATCATCAAACCCTTTTAAGTTTGTACATCAGGTTGAATCAGTGACATCTCTAGATTTGCTTAAATTTTCCGTGGCCTATTCCGGAAAAGAACATGCAGTTGTAGCTGAAAAGCTTGATTGAATTGTACTTGATAAGCATGATCATGATGTGAACATAGATAAGTAACTATGATTTTCATACCTAAACTTAATTTATGTTCATAATCATAGAGCACCAAATTGCTGGGGAACGTTTTGATGGTTAGAAAATCCATAACTTATTTCAAGAGTGAGCAATTGTATTCTTGATAGCTCAAAGGTATTGTAAAGCACTAGATCTGGATGGTTATAACTCTGGGATTGATGTTATTATTACACCACTGTAGCTGTCCATTTGATAGACTATGCCTGTCATGTGAACTACTTCGGGATTGAAGGGTTTCTCAGTTTCATGTGTTTGTAATGCACAATAATAAGGTGCATCTGGATATGAATTTAGGTCTCTTTAGATCTTGGGGGCAAACTTTCATTGTGCTTTGTTGCCTCGCTCAGTGGTGGATCATAAAAGTCGGCCAAGCAATCCCTGAAGGCCTTCTTATTTTAAATTTTCTGTCTTTAGTCATCTCCATTTCGGGCAAAATGCTTGGATACCAATGAGTTGCTTCTCAAATCTTCAGTTTGGATTACAAAGAATATCTTTTAGAAATATTGTTCAATTACTTTTCTAAGTTTCATTCTGTCTTATTGTACTAATACTTTTCTTCTTCTCATGCAGTTTCTTGCTATTCTCTGTTCCCTCTGCTGTTTGAGCCCCAGGAATACCCAATAAAAGTATTGCTGCTAGCCATACACGCCACTCTCATGTGGGCAGGCTTTTCCTTCCATTTCAGCAAAAGAATAGTTGTTCCTGAAGCAACAAAAAAGAAAAACTCCAAGGATTCTGCCGAGGAAAATGGATTGATTGGATGGGTTGGGATTTGCTATCTACTCGGGTTGGTGGGTATCGAAGTATGGGGCCAGGTTTTGCACCCATATATTTTTGGCGGCAGGCTACCATTCCTGCCTCTCATGTTGGTTTCAGTATATTGTGCTATTGGTATGATGTACTCCTGGTTGTGGCAACTCAGACAGATAATTCGATATACTTGATTTGTAATTGTTCCTCAAAAGGATCTGTAGTTTCTTTCGGGTTCTAATTTTGAGGAATTTTGGTTGCGTAGTTGAATTTTTTTTTTTTTTTTTGGGGGGGACTGTCCCTTTGTTCACCAAACGATGAAATCGAAATATATATAATCGAGGTATACCTTTGAGTTGTGCACTGAATCCTTGTTATTGCTGATGTCATCATAGTTTGATATTAGTTGTTGACAAAATTCAAACATCTATACTAATACATGAACATATTAGTGAACTCTTGTTACTTCTGAGTGAAAATTGGTGACTCGAATTCATATATTTTAGAATTTAAGAAATCAGATTATAAATTATATATATAAGATGTAGCTTGCTAAACTTTTGTTAAGAAACAAATCTATAATTCGAGAAAAAGAGAATAAAGCCTCTTCAGAAATTATTGAAGTTCATCTTCCAGAAAGATGTGACCAACATCTGTCACTGAAATCAGCTTGAGCTTACTCTCAAAATACAAAAGTAGATGAGGGAAAGAGAACAGATGAAATCAAATTAATCCTTTGTGACAGTAAGAATAGCTACAGGTGTTTAAAAAAAATTATATCAGAGCCAGGTTTCGATCCTAGGACCTGTGGGTTATGGGCCCACCACGCTTCCGCTGCGCCACTCTGATACATTAATAAAAATTAGAATTAAATTTATTTATACTATTTTCAAATGGGGTTTTACCCAAAAAATGGGAAATTGGAAAAAGAAAAAACTGAAATATTTATAAAGGGAAGTAACTCCACAATGTATGTATGAATAACTTGAGAAATTGAAAAATATAGATAATAATAATTTTAATAGAAACAAGTGTCACTAAAGTACAATGATAAAACTTTTTAGCGGTGAGCTTCCCGCTTACACCAGGCTACGGCTTATATTTCAAAAAGAAAAAACTTTTAATAGAAAACATTCTGGAACAACAATAATAAGGGGTGAGAATACACAAGCAGAATTCTCTCCCCCAAACAAAGAGGAAGCACACATGCACAATTTCATGATAAAAGAAAGCATCCATGTCCACGTGGCAGTCAACAAAAAGGAGGAGAAAACGCAAAATCAACCCCATGACATGACTCACAACTTCATGAAGTTGTTGTTAAGCTACAATACCTGTGAATTGGTCCTAGGTAACCTAAAATCAACTTCATTTGAGGAATTATTAGGTTCAAAATAAGAAGAAGGGGATTTGCATTGAATTACAGTTCAAAGCAGCCCCAATGTTCTCAAAATATACTCGATGTTATTAGTAATCAGATTAAGAATTTTCTCTCAGATGTTTAAATCGTAAATACTACAAGTTAACATTAAAAAAAAAATCTTAAATACTAGAACTAATTATAAACTTCACATGCTATTATTTGTTAGGCAAAATATTATTAAGATTGCTGGTCACAAAGATCATATTAGATTTGGGCTGGAACCAACAAGTTTAGGTGAGCTAATTCCCCAATAAATGTTAGGCACTGTTTACATTAATTTTTTTTTTCTTCATGCATTTTATTTATTTTATCTCCATCTAAAAAGATATGTGGGTTGGGTTACCTAAATTGTACAGTCCATTAGCACCAAGTTTAGCATTGACCAGCTCCCTCTGCAGCATCTTTGGTTTCCAAATATGGAAACAATAAAACAATCACAATGCTATTTAACAGTGATGAAGCTTTCATAAGTACAGCCAAAGGCAATCATTTGATTAACAAGGTAGTGAATTTTTGTCCCCAAGAACTCATCATGAAAGTCTCTCTGCAGAAAGCACGAAAAGAAATGAGTGCAGGTGCTTGAATACCACCATGACTTTTTGCAGGTGAGAGAGAGTAGAGAGCATGAGGGACATAGAAATACAAAAAATTAATCCCTCAATTGTTTGAGCAAAACAAAAGTCTTCAAATTGTACTACACATCTCTCTCAAGTTCCAACAGTTTGTGTTGTGTGGTGTTTTTTGTTTTTCAATTGAATTTCAACTCCCCAGTCTCACAATCCCAAAGAGAACAACAAGGGCTGTTTCTGGGTCTGTGGGCTAATGATGAGCTTCATTTGGGGAACTTATAAAAAAACCTGCCTCATGTGTGAAAACCAAGCAAAGGCAAAAAATTTGCTCCCCACCTTGTTATTTGTTAAAGAATTTAGTTTAATTACAGTGATTAATTATTGGGGTTTTTTTGTTAGTTTGGAGAAAGTGTGAGGCACATGGGATGATGGGATTGAGGAAAGGGCTTGTTTCTGTTGGGAAAAGAGAGGACAAATTAATGTATGGGCTGTGAGCTTTGTGGAGTTTGGTAATGATTATTAGAGTGTAATTAAGGGACTCTGATTATTGGATTAATAAATATGAGAAAGAAATTTGAAACCAGTGTTATTTCAGTTAACATTTCTCCAACATTGCACCATGCAGACATTTGAAGTCTTTATGGTGCACATAACAGAGAGATTGTACTACTGAACACTGTGGTTGAAATCATCAATAACACAATCACTACCATCATCATTATTAGTAGCTATCTGATCAACAATGATACAATCATCATATAGATTGTAGTATATCAACAATATACTGCATTTTCGATTTTAATTAGCCAACTTGATTTGATTCTGAACTTTTCCCTTCTTTTTTTGAACTTTATTGAAGAATATTACTGTGCATCAAAAGGTATTGCATGTCAAATCTACATATTATTCAGGTCTTTGCGCCAAGAACGTTAAGGATGCAGACAAAGTTGCTCCTGAATCTTCAATGATGTCAATTTTAGATGTAGCATATGTTGAAAATTTAGTAGTGGATGGAGAAGAAACAAGTAAAATCAATAATCAGATGAAAATGTTTTATTATAAACAATAAAGAGTGGGAAAAAAAGATAAAGAAATTTTAACCTCTGAGATGTGTGCTCACTTCTTTTAAAATGCTTACCTCCGAGTTGAATTTGCTAATGAGTTTTACTGAATAATACACTTTTAGAATAAAAACAATGTATGCGGAGTTGATAATTAGCAATCTTAACAGATTTTTTATATTTAGAAATTTATAATTTATTATAGAAATGAGAAAGTGAGGGAAAAAACTAGTAAAATGAGTTAGTCTGTGAATTCAAGGTCTTTTATTAATCAAGAAATAACTTTGGAAGGAAGAGTCACCGTAGACCCCAATTTTGCAGTTTATTGTAGAATTTCAATACAAGCTAACTACTCTTGTCTTTCTTAACTGGCGACCATTTTTTTTTAATTAGAGGAAATTATATTTAATTGCAAATAATGATATCAAGTAGCGCACATTAATTTCCTCGGTTCTCTCTCCGGGTGTGGTGCAAAGTTGCAAACGTTAGCGAAGAATGTGCAGTAAGCCGTGGGCAATCCACTGTCCATGTCTTGAAGCAGCCAAAAAAAATTATAATAAAAATAAGAATAAACAAGTAAATAAATAATGGTGGGGTTTATATATATATATAATATATATATATATATATATATATATATATAATATATATATATATATATATATATATATCCACTGTCCACGTCTTGAAGCAGCCCAAAAAAATTATAATAAAAATAAGAATAAACAAGTAAATAAATAATGGTGGGGTTTATATATATATATATATATATATATATATATATTATATATATATTATATATATATTGTTAGTTTCTATGATCAATCTGACAACTAATCAATATCACTGAAATATCACCGATCTAATTGGCCAGCTCGGTTAATATCAAGTGGGAGGTTTTCCGTTCAATAGAACGTTCTTAATTAAAAAATCACCTTTCAATTACCTTCCTTGGTTAAACACCAATTAGACTGGTATAAGTGAGTCTCAATATACTGAATATCAATATAACCCCTGTATAAAAAAAATTAATTCACTTATACAGTACTTGGAGTGAGGTACGCATAAAGTGAATCTCCTTAAGACAATTACGTCCCCGCACCGGTGCTAACGGGTTACTGGACGCTGGTCTCCTAAGATACAACACTCCTTCACGGTATTTGGATAGCACTACCAAATCACCGTACGGTCTAACCGTAGTTAACCAGTACCTTCACAGGATTATTGAAGCAGCGGGATCAAGACAAATTTCAGAGAGAATATTTGTCTTTACTTTGGAGGAGCACCCACTGAAGAGGAAGGAGGAAGGTAGAAGAATATTCTTCTTTGGAAGTCCCAGATTCAGACAACAATTCTATTAAAGAATCTGTTAAATTTTCTGAGACTTCTTTCAGAATGAATTTTTCAGAATCTCTTGAAAGTCGCTTCGGAATCTGAGTTACAGAATTCCCACTTCCTGTTGGAAGTCACTTCGAACTTGAGTTGCAGGAAGCCCACTTCAGAATGCAGAGGAAGAATCTATTTTCTCCTGTATTGATTCTGTTCTTCTGTTGTGTATCTTAGTTTGAGAAAATGGAGCGCTATTTATAGCGCTCCGGGAGGGGTAAAGGTGTCTGAACCCAACTGAACAGTTGCAACGGTTCGGTCTGAACCGTTGCAACGGTTCGTTTCAACCGCAGCAACTGCCCAACTGTTTGCTGACGGCCGTTGCGTTGGGCAGTTCGGATCCGGATGGCGGAGCGGGTATGATCCGCGAAACCCATACCTGAGACCCGGTTCAAAAAGAACCGGACCGGGTAGGGAACCGAGCCCGAGCCCGGCACCGGCCAGCCGCCACTAGCGGCACGCGCGCATGTGCGGACATGGTTTCCCACTAATCGTGCGCGAAAACTCCAAGTACCCAAAGGGCACACCCTTTGTTCCCATTTTTCTCTATTTAAACACTTCAAACTTTTATCCCATGATCAATGTGGGACTAAATGCTTATACCTATCTTTAGTCCCCTTTTGGCTTTGAATTAGACAATCTTTAGATTTGAATATCTCATTCATTCGAAGTCGAAATTGAACCTGTGAATATATCACGTTCATCCCCAATGAAAGGAGAACACACTCCAACCATTATCCAATCGATACAATCAATGGATCTCGCCGTAATTCAACTCAAAGATTCATATATATTCATTATATTTCCAACAATCCCCCACAATGAATGGAGATTCAAGGAATTGACACACAAAGAGACTGACTGTATAGTGAAAGGTACTTTAGGAAAGAAACAGCATCAGGATAGGTGAACTGGAGCTTGAACCTTCCATAGCGAAAGTTTTATCAGACTTACTGGCTATCAGTGAACTAGGTCTTGAACTGTTAGCTGTTAGTGTAAGCCAAGTCAACAAGTTTCACATAGTAACTTTCCAAATCAACTTTGGTTCTCAGTTGTGTCCATTTTGGCCCGCACATTCTTAGTTTCAGAGAGTATCTTTAGGGAATAACAGCCCCTATAGAAATTTCCAAAGAGTCGACCCAACTCTATACTCACATAGGTGATCGTCCTATTAAGAGTAGTCTCCTCTACTCCACTTGTTTAGTAACAAGATATAGGCATCATTAAAAGCGTTAAGCTTATCCTTAATCTACTTGTAGAAAGCACTTATGTGCACCTTAGGAATGGATTAGAGTCAAGCTCCTAAGTGCTTACTTGCTGAGTCAATCATAACTAGTTTTTCCTCTTGAACTTAGTTCGTGGGATCTCCAATCGTTAAGTGAGGTTTCCATTAAGCTGACTCGGTAAGGTTAAGCTTTTAGACCCATTCTCCTAGATGCACAGTTTATACGCTCTCTACTTAAATCTTTAGTAAGCGGATCCGCTAAATTATCTTTTGACGAGACAAAGTCAATAGAGATAATGCCATTTGAGAGCAACTGCTTAACAGTGTTATATTTACGATGAATATGTCTAAACTTACCGTTATATATAACATTTTGTGTCCTAAATATAGCTGCTTGATTATCGCAGTGTATGCATATAGCGGGCACTGACTTTTGCCATAATGGTATATCTTCCAAAAATTTTCGAAGCCATTCTGCTTCTTCTCCGGCCTTATCTAAGGCTATGAATTCCGATTCCATAGTGGAACAGGCAACACATGTTTGGAAGATTTTTAAGATACCGCTGCTTCTCTTATAGTAAATACGTATCCGCTAGTTGATTTTGATTCCTCAGAATCTGTAACCCAATTAGCATCACTGTATCCTTCAAGTACAGGTGGATACTTTTCATATCTCAAGGCATATTCCTTGGTATGTGATACGTAACCCAATACTCGTAGTAGAGCAGTCCAATGTTCATCACTAGGGTTACTAGTGTATCTGCTTAACTTGCTTACAGCGTAAGCAATATCAGGTCTAGTGTAATTCATCAAATACATTAGACTTCTGATAATCTGAGAATACTCCAACTGGCGTATTCTAGTTCCAGTATTCTTATGAAGGTGGATGTGTGGGAGAAAATGATTTGTATTCTCTTTTATCCCATGATCCTTGAATCTTTCTATCATCTTCTTCACGTAGTGAGATTGAGATAGATTGATTCCATCTGGTGTTTTTGTGATTTTAATTCCTAAAATTACATCAGCAACCCCCAGATCTTTCATGTCAAAACTGTTAAATAACATTCTTTTAGTGGATTTAATAATTTCAATATTAGTCCCAAGTATTAACATGTCGTCTACATAAAGACAAACAATGATACATGCATTTTCAACTGTTTTAGTGTAAACACACTTATCGCATTCATTGATAGTGAATTCATCTTTGATCATGATACTATCAATCTCTCATGCCATTATTTTGGAGCCTGTTTTAGACCGTATAAGGATTTTACCAATTTACACACTTTGTGTTCTTGGCCCTTGACTATAAATCCTTCAGATTGCTCCATATATATTTCTTCATTTAATTCACCATTTAAGAATACAGTCATGACATTCATTTGATGGATATCTAAGTTATGCAATACTGCAACTGCAATCAACATCCGAATGGAGGTTATTCTTGTTACTGGTGAATAAGTATCGAAGTAGTCAAGTCCTTCCTTTTGTCGATAACCCTGGCTACTAATCTAACCTTGTACTTATCGATAGATCCATCGGGCTTTAATTTTCTTTTGAAAATTCACTTACACCCAATTGGTTTACTGTCAGGAGGCAAGTTTGCCGATTCTCAAGTATGATTACTTAGTATGTGTAGGCTGTCTAAAAATCATTAAAGACAAGTCATCAAAAGCAGAGTCCCAAACTCCAGACGCAGGGCTAGTCTCAGCCAGCATTGCAGCATTAAGCGCGAGGGTCGAAACCCGCGTCTCAGCAGCATTAGGCGCGAGGGTCGAAACCCGCGTCTCAGCAGCACCAAGGCGCGAGGGTCGAAACCCGCGTCTCAGCAGTACCAAGGCGCAAGGGTCGAAACCCGCGTCTCAGCAGCATTAGGCGCGAGGGTCGAAACCCGCGTCTTAGCAGCACCAAGGCGCGAGGGTCGAAACCCGCGTCTCAGCAGCACCAAGGCGCGAGGGAAACCCGCGTCTCAGCAGCATTAGGCGCGAGGGTCGAAACCCGCGTCTCAGCAGCACCAAGGCGCGAGGGTCGAAACCCGCGTCTCAGCAGCACCAAGGCGCGTGGGTCGACACCCGCGTCTCAGCCAGCACTGCAGCACCAAGGCGCGTGGGTTGACACCCGCGTCTCAGTTGTAACCGTCCCGATTATAGGGTCAATCACGGCCCACATAACGGGGAAAATTAACCCCCATTATGGAGTATTTTTAGGAGGCACGTTCGCTCCTGAAACCTCTATAAATAGCCCCGTTGCTATGGAGAAGGGTCGGATTTTTGAGAGAAGAACTCTGAGAGAAAAGAGCTTGACTTTAGAGCTTCTACAGAGGAGGAAAGAGAGTCCAACCATTCAAATAACTTGCTGCGTACAAGTTAATCTTTGCCTACAATCTCTTGGTCGATAGAGCTGTGTTACTCCGTCCGCCAACCGAAGAGAAGATCCCCAAAAGTTCCTAACGTTCACCCGGTCAACGGAAAACAAGATTCACTTTCCACCGCCACTTGAAGAACCCAGCACTAAACAAAGGGGAGATTCAATACTCAACATCTTCCCTCCCTTGTAGTCGGAGCAGTGGTCTGTTGTAATCTTTCAACTGATTCAAGGAAACTTTACTTCGAATTCTTCTACTCCGTACCAAACAAGAGATGGCGACTCCGCTGGGGACTACTTTCGTTACTGACGAACAAGTTGTGGCGCAAGGTGACGTCCTCTACAAGGGGAAAACGGTCGAATCGCTCGTCGTCGAATTCGACCAGGCAAAGTATGAAGAGTTCCTCTCTTCCGGCTCTAAGAGCCCAAAGGCCCGCGCCTATCGCAGAGTCTCTACGGGGACTTGCCCCGAAGTCCGCTCTGAGCCTCTCTCAGAGGCAGCTGCTGTGAGGGATGTTGTGGCAATCACGCCAGGCGTGACACACGCGCCAACATCTCTCAGGAGACCCGCGTGGTCAAATTCTCTGGCGTCCAGCCGATCCACCCTCTTCCTCAGCACCAGGTCGTCGTTGGTTTCTCTCAACCCCCACGACGCAACTGGAATGCTGAACGCCGACAGAGGAGGCGTGCGCGTCAACTGCAAGTTGGAACAACTGATCGTCCAACTGAGGCAGGACGCAAGGTTCAAACCGGCGTCTCTGCCACGCCACATCCTGCACGCGAAATCTGCGTTTGGCAACCCAAACGTGAAGTTCACCAAGTTGGCCCCTTTGAAGCCCTACTCCCCAGACGCCAAGGCGAAGCTTGCGCGCCTCGTCGAGTACAAGAGGCACGCTCCTCTAGGCATGAGGCCCAGCTGCCCTACATCTCTCAAGCGTCTCTGCCCCAGCGCAATATTCAGCAATACGATAGTCGCGTCTCTTCTCAGCAGAGACGCCAGACGCGCGTCCTGAAGACGCAACGCAAGAGCTGCGTTCATGCGCCCCGTGTCGCTGAACCCTGCGTCCCAATAGTGCAGGGCAAAGAAGCTTTCCGCCCTCGACATTGCGAGGCTAATCTCTTTGATCCTCCTCCCACGGATCTGAGAGATTATTTGACAAATAAAAGAAGTGCTAATCAAATCACTTCGTCATGTTGCTGCCAACGGCTTAATGCTTTCTGAGTGCCGTTGCAGTTCAGGTACAAACCAGCAGTCTCTAGTTAGACAGCTGACCCTGATTCCCCGATCAGCTAAAAGAAGTCGTTCCATAGGAGGAGGGTCTTCTCTGACACTGAATATCCAGAGCTCACTGCAAACATGGCGAGCAGGAGCAGGAAAAAACAACCTGCAGTCAGTTCTGATGATGAATCTGACACAGAACCGGTAGGAGTGTACCGACACACTCGCACCCGAACCGGGACAATTCCCCCGATTGACTACAATGCTCTAGTCAGGGGCATTGAGGTGAATGACTCGCATTCCGCTATTGCAGAGTCACATGCTTCAAACTCGTCTATGGAGAAAGAGGCCTTTATATACATGACCAGCACTCCTGAGGAGACCGCCAGGCGCTTGGAGCAGCAAGCCCAGGTCCAGAAGGAACAATTCGAGATGATTCATGCTCAACAAGAATCTATCGACTCCCTCAAGCAGATGCTTGCACAGTTGCTTGAAGACAAGAGGAAGTCAACCAACAAAGCCTCCTCTAAGAAGTCTAAAGGCAAGCGAAAAGAGGGAGGAAGCTCATCTTCGGTACATATAGAGGAGAAGGAGCAGTCTACTTCTGATTCGTCTAAATCCTCATCGCAGGAAAAGGACGACCAAGACCAGGAAAAAGTTCATTCTAAAAGAATGAATCAGTTGGAGCAACGTCTTGAGGCCCTTACCAACCAGAAAGGCCTCCAAGAAGCAGGAGTGGTCCGGTCATATCCAGCCGAGTGGGACCTGGTCCCATACCCGCCCAAGTTCAAGGCTCCAACCCTTTAAGTATTTGATGGGAAAGGTTCACCGAACCAACATATCTACTATTTTAAATCCCAAATAGGGAATGTGGTAGATAATGATGCCATTCTGGCACGCTTGTTCATCAGCACCCTAAAAGGGCTTGCCTTTGAATGGTTCATGAAGCTCCCAGAGGGCTCCATCAAGAATTGGGGCGACTTGGAGAAACTCTTTCTAACGCGCTTCTTTGAAGATGACTCGGAGGTCAACATGCCTACCCTTTTAGCCACCAAGCAGCGAAAGGGAGAGTCCATTAAGTCTTTCGTAGAAAGATTTCGGAACGTAGCAC
Source organism: Agave tequilana (assembly GCA_038442645.1). Taxonomy (NCBI): domain Eukaryota; kingdom Viridiplantae; phylum Streptophyta; class Magnoliopsida; order Asparagales; family Asparagaceae; genus Agave; species Agave tequilana. Next base: position 95,377 of record JAVJIF010007285.1, on the reverse strand, counting down.
TCCGATGTCCAAGCGGTATGACCCAGGTCACTCTGGTGGAAACATGCCACCATAATCTTCAAACTTCACTCCTTACCCAAATAGGAGTTGCCGAAAGCCGCACCTGGAAGCAGTTGATCCAACAAGGTGAACAGGCTGAAGAAATCGTCGCTCGGGTCAGGGCAGAAGAAAATAAACCTAGACCTGAAAGATCAACGAGGCGTGCGCCAGACACATCCCTCCAAGCCAAACGGAAGGATAACTTGGCAGCAGAGACCAAATCCCCTGTCAAACCTCAACCAGTTAAGGGAAGTGGCTCTTCAAGCCAACCACGCGCCAGCAAGCAGTATTCCTTCAAGGATGAACATGTCGACTCGCTCTTCAAATTACTCAATAAGAGCAACCGACTGAAGCTTCCTGAAGCTAGGCGCCCTGAAGAAGTCAGTAAAATCGATAGTCCCAACTACTGCTTGTATCACAGGATGCTGGGACACCCCACCAAGAGCTGTTACGTCTTCAAGGATATCCTTCAGGCTCTGATTGACGCAGAGGTATTAAAACTCCGTCCAGAGCAGAAGAAGGTGGCGGCTAACATGACGTCGTTTCTCCAGTTTGGAAGGCAACCTCCAACACCCTCTGGAGTAGTCCCTGTCCCAAGAGGAGAACTGAGAATGGTCAACACAGACCCTCACCAACAGCAAGAGAAGAGCCTGGTACCCGTTTTCACGCCTCAGGGAGAAGTCATGTGGGTTCATCCGACCTTGTGGATGACCAGCAATGGACCACTGTAACCAGCAGGAAGTCCAAAGGCAAAGCAAAGGCTACATCCTGTAATGTGGTATGTCCCTCTTCTCGGGAAGCAGAGACTGATGTTCCCTCACTGACCGATTTGGAAGAGGAAACAATTGTTCTGGCCACAGAACCCAATCAACTGGTGGCGAAAACCCGTTCAGGGCAGTCATATTTGAAAAAGTATGACGAAATGGCGGTAACTCTTCCGAGACCCGTTGCAGAGTCAGCCAAGCCCTCCACAAAGCAGCCCGTGGAGAAATAAAAAGAGCTTATATTTTCCAAAGTTCTCTCGAAAGACGTCGCGGAAGGATCCACAGCACCTTATCGCTTTGATGTCTTGGCTCAACTGGCCAATATTCCGGCCCGAATTACCCTTTATGAGCTCCTCAGGCTATCGAAGTCAACCAGAGAAGCTCTACAAGAGGCCTTCGCTAATGCTGAGGCTTTCATGACTCAGGTGCCAATCGGACCAAAGGAGGAAGATGTAGAGGACTGCCTCCATACCTCTCAAAATATTCCCTGCATCACCTTCACGGCAGATGATATGCAAGTCAAAAGGAAACATGATCGACCCCTTTACTTCGTAGGGTATATTGGATCATCTGAGGTGAACCGCATTCAGGTAGATCCCGGGTCCGCGTTGAGCATTATGCCTCACCGAGTCATGCAACATCTCGGGATTCCTACTCACCGTTTGAGCGCTACCCAGACGACCATTTACGGGTTCAATGCCAATAGTACCCGTCCAATGGGGAAGATCAAGCTCAAATGCCAGATGGGGACCTAAGGTCGGAGGTGACATGCTACGTGATAGATGCTGACACCTCCTACAACTTGCGGCTGAGACGACCTTGGATTCATCGTAATTCTATCGTTCCCTCTACTCTCCACCAAGTCATGAAATACATTGACGAGAGTGAAAAGGTGCAAACGTTGATTGCCGAAAGGCATCCGTTCAAGGGAGTTGAGAATTATTTCACAGATTCTCTCCTATATCAGGAATCTGTGGAAACAGATGAAGTCCCGCAACCAGAGGAGCCCGACTCTGATAATGAAGCTGACACCGAGCCGGAAAAAGAGGAGTGCATGTGGGAACTAGATCCACTTGTAACGGGTATTAATAAGCCCGATGTTGATAATACCTCCGCCGATGATGTAGGCCGATGGTATATTAATGAAGACTTAGATCTGGCGTATTTCTCTGTGTTTGCCTCTGATTCAGTGCCGTCAGACACTAGTACTGAAGTCGACGACGATCTCTGGTCGGCAATGGGTGCTTTGACATCATTGCATGTACCGGTGAAATCGTCCTTCGAAACATGTTGAAATGTTGGTAGTCCGCAAGAATCCATATTCATGGTTCCAGCAAGACGGAAAGGCCAAAAACCAATTCTTTTCGGACGAATTGAATCCGAACCGATGACCCAAGAAGAATCAGAAGGCGAGCAAGAATCCCCTCAATTCGATCATTATGAGCCAAAGGCACTCAGAATGATGAAAAACATGGGGTATGATCTGACAAGCGGACCAGGGTTGAACTTCGGCAAAGGAAGGAGAACACTACTCCGATCTTTTGTACCAAAAGGGAAAACCCCTGATTATTATCATCAGACTCGCAGGGGGTTGGGCTATGTGTCAACTCCGATCCCATCAGCTTCTGAGTCTGAAGAGTCATTATGCCATGATTACTCATCGGGCACGTCATCGTGAGAGTCAGATGTTAGTGTCGGCAACATCTTCAGAGAACTTTCAATGAATATGGTTTCAACAAGCCACCTGGAAGACGGAGATGAAGAAATGATCCAATCTGATACAGATCCTTGGATCAAACACTTAAACAATCTTTGGGATACCCGCTTTGAACAGCGCGAGCCACCCACAGAAGATAAGGTTGTTCAGATCAATCTAGGAGATGAGGCTAATCCTAAGCCCATCTTCATAAGTGACGGCCTGTCACCTTCTGAGAAAAAGCATCTAATATCTCTTGTACAAGAATATATAGACGTCTTCGCCTGGAATTACGAGGATATGCCCGGACTTGATCCTCGAGTGGCTATGCACCGCCTCAATATTAATACGGACAAAAAGCCCGTCAAACAATAACAGCGACGGTTCCGTCCAGAAATGATGGAGGCAATTCAGTCAGAAGTCAGAACGCTTATAGACTCTGGCTTCATTAGGGAAGAACAACATCCTGATTGGGTAGCCAACATCGTCCCCGTTGCTAAAAAGAACGGGAAGATCCGAATCTGCATCGATTTTCGTGATCTAAACGAGGCCTGTCCCAAGGATGAATTCCCATTGCCAATCACAGATGTCATGATTGACAACACATGTGGATTCGAGCGAATGTCCTTCATGGATGGATTCTCAGGATACAATCAAATCAAAATGTATTCTGATGACGAAAAGCATACCTCTTTTAGGACACCACTGGGGGTATACTGCTACACCGTCATGCCCTTCGGACTGAAGAATGTAGGGGCAACATATCAAAGGGCCATGAATGCCATTTTTCACAAACATATGCGCAAAACGGTGGAATGCTATGTTGACGATATCGTAGTAAAAAGTCGCGCTAAGGATGATCATATAACTGATCTAAAGGTTGTCTTCGACATCATGCGGGCCCATCAATTGAAGATGAACCCCACCAAGTCTTTCCTGGGGGTGGCCAGTGGTAAATTCCTCGGGTTCGTCGTAACCTCCGCAGGAATTCATTTGGACCCAGAAAAGGTTCGCGCTATCCAGGAGATGCAACCTCCGAGAAGCCTCAAGAAGCTCAGGGGATTGCAAGGACGATTGGCGTACATCCGAAGGTTTATCTCAAATCTATCCGGAAGATGCCAACCCTTTTTCAAATTAATGAAGAAAGGTGTTTCATTCATTTGGGACAGCGCTTACCAGCAAGCATTTGAGGAAATTAAACAGTACCTCACACAACCGCCAGTCCTTGCAGCTCCGGTGTCTGGAAAACCTTTCCTGATATACGTCCGAGCGATGGATCATTCTTTAGGAGCTCTACTAGCTCAGAATGACGATCAAGGACGAGAGCAAGCAATCTACTATTTGAGTAGAATAATGATCGGAGCCAAACATCGGTATAACCCGATCGAGAAGGAATGTTTGGCATTGGTGTTTGCTATTCAGAAAATGTGACACTATTTGATAGGCCAGACAATAAACGTCATATCAAAAGTCAACCCCTTAAGGTTACTTATGACAAAACCTTCATCATTGAACGACCGGCTGGCAAAATGGGCCATATTACTATCCCAATATGAAATGCACTTTTTACCACAAAAAGCTGTGAAGGGACAAGCGGTGGCGGATTTCCTGGCTGAGCATCCGGATCCGAGGGCAACCTAACTTTACGACGATCTCCCAGACGAAGTCGTTGAAGCCTGCCAGACTCAGACATCTTTTGAAGGTCAAGTATGGCAACTTTTCTTTGACGGTGCATCGAGAACAAGCCCAAAAGGACATATAGTGGCAGGAGTATGAGTAATACTCATCTCCCCACAGAACTATGAGATTCCTCAAGCTGTCTCGTTAACCGAACCTTGCTCCAACAATGTAGCGGAGTACAATGCTCTTTTGATTGGGATGCAACTTGCCGATGAGATTGGTATTAAAAATCTCGAGGCATATGGTGACTCTAAGCTCATCGTCAGCCAAGTTCGCGGGGAGTACGAAGTCAGACATGAAGACCTAGTACCCTATTATAACGCAACTGTCCACATGGCTGAAAGGTTCACCAACTTTTACATTGACCATGTGCCACGCAAGCAAAATGCGCACGCAGATGCACTAGCGTCTCTCGCTGCCTCTTTAGCTCTACCAGCTGGAACAGTAGAGAAGATATTTGTCCACAGCCATGACCTGTATTGTCCGAGAATTGCTCTTGAGGACTACCGGGAGCCGACAGAAAATTGTCAAGGCAAGGAAGTTCTCGAGTCGTCAACCGGTCCAGAGCCTAGAGACTGACGATTCCCCTATATTGATTACGTCTTGTATGGCATCCTGCCTGAGGACACCAAAGAAGCGGCTGCCATTCGAAGGAAAGCCCCCAAATTCTACTATAATGCGATTACGCGAACATTGTATCGTCGATCGCATGACGGGGTCTTACTCCGCGGCCTTTCACCAAAAGAGGCACAGGAGGTATTGAAAGAAGCCCACGACGGCATGTGTGGAGCCCATCAACCTGGCCCAAAACTTGCATACCGGCTCCAAAGGTGGGGATACTATTGGCCCAAGATGATTGCCGACGCCATCACTTATGCCAAAAGATGTCACGCCTGTCAAGTACATGGCGATTTCATCCATCAAGCACCAGGATACCTTCACTCTACGACCTCTACCTGGCCATTTGAGATGTGGGGGATGGATGTAGTTGGCCCTATCAGCCCGCCATCATCAAAGGGACATCGGTTTATTTTGGCAATAACCGATTACTTCTCCAAATGGGCTGAGGCCGTTCCCTTAAAGGAGGTAAAGTAATCAGACGTGATCAAATTCGTCAAACATCATGTCATTTATCGTTTTGGTGTACCTCGGCGAATTGTCCATGACAATGGACCCCAGTTCGTCAGTCAGGCTTTCCAGAGGTTCTGCGTTAAGTTCAGAATCCAGAGTGTGTTCTCAACGGCATACTATCCTGCCGCTAATGGTCTCGCAGAAGCTTTCAACAAGACCATTGGCAAGCTTCTCAAGAAATTCGTCTCGAAAAGTCAACGTGACTGGGAAGACAAGCTAGGTGAATGCTTATGGAACTATCACACAACTGTGCGAACCCCAACTAAAGCTACGCCATTTTCTTTGGTATATGGGTGTGAAGCCGTGCTTCCACTGGAAATCCAAATTCCATCTCTACGCGTCGCATTGACAGCAGAGATGACAAACGAGGAGAAGCATCGACAGCGACTCCAAGAATTGGAAGCCTTAGATGACAAACGTCTGCAGGCCCAACAACAAATCGAGCTTTACCAAGCCCGGATTACCAGAGCCTTCAACAAGAAAGTCAAAGTGCGAACTTTCAAGAAAGGCGATCTTGTCTTAGCTGTCAGAAGACCTATGGTGATGACACATAAGACAAAAGGGAAATTCCAGCCCAAATGGGAAGGACCGTTTGTAGTAGAGTCAGTCTACTCAAATGGATCATATCGCCTTATAACCTCAAATGGCGATACACTCATGATGCCGATCAATGGTAGATTCTTGAAGAAGTACTATCCTTAATAGTACTCCTCCACCGATCAAGTTAAAAGTACACCTCTGATCAAAACAAGAAGAGCTTCTTCATTAACATCCGACGCCTCCGACGACTAAGGACAGAAGAAAATGTTGGCTTTTAAGCCCAACATAAGTCTTCGACAACTCATCATGCTGAGGGGAATAGTATGGCTAGCCCAACTCAAATGGTAGTTGGTAAAGGCATCTCAAATCCGTTGATAGCTGAGGGTTTGCTAAAAACCCTGGGTTCTAATGTTCCCATCTTCATTAACATCCGACGCCTCCGACGGCTAAGGATAGAGGAAAATTTTGGCCTTTAAGCCCAACATATGTCTTCGACAACTCATCATGCTGAGGGGAATAGCATGGCTAGCCCAACTCAAACGGTAGTTGTTAAAGGCACCTCAAATCCGTTTATAGCTGAGGATTTGCTAAAAATCCTAAGTGGATGTAATTCCACCCTCTCCTCCAAAATCCCTTACTAATTCTCATACACAGAATGGTAGGTCTACAAAATACAGTCATTGCTAAGTTAACACTATACCTCTGGTAATGAAAATTTTCAATACTCCCTATCGAGTACAAACTTTACTTGTCAACTCTATATGGAGTAGCAAACCTTCAAATTTGTCAAGTTAATACTATACCTCTAGCACTCCAAACTTCACTTATCAATTCTCATCAATAGAATGGCAGGCCCTCAAATTGCTCATATCGCAAGTCCAATACTGTTAAGTTAAAATTACACCTCTAACAGTAATCAAGTTACTGCCAAGTTCAATATTAAACCTCTGACAGTCATATTCCCTCAGACTTCCAAATCGAAGCTGAAATGAACGATGCTAAGTTTAATACTACACCTCTAGCTTCCAAGTCATTGCTAAGTTCAACAATACACTTAAGGCCATGACTTTCCCTCGGACTTTTTTGTTAAAGTCGAGATGACCAATGCCAAGTTCAAAATTACACCTCTAGCATTACCCTCACTGCCAAGTTAAACATCACACCTATGACAGTGACACTTTCAGTTTCCCAAATGTAAGCTGAAATGCTTCTGAGTTAAGTTAATATCACATCTCTGACTCACATCCTTGTCAAGTTAATACTACACTTCTGACAAGACTATGTTCCACCCGTTAAGTTAATATCACACCTCTAACGGTAAAAACTTTCCTAGATCCCTCGTGAATCTAGTCTAACTTGTTATTCTCGTCAACAGAACAACAAGTCTACCTAAAAATATTGTTAGGTTAACATTACACCGTTAACAGTGTTTTTCATTAACTCCCCAGCTGATCTTAATCAAGTTAATCTCAAATCTCTGATAAAAGTTCATCCTCTCTGGGGGTACAAATTCAACTTGTCATTCTCCGTTATAGAGTGGCAGGTCCACAAAAATTATCCCTTGTCAAGTTAATATCACACCTCTGACAGCATTGTTGGATTCCTGAAATAAGATCTCTCCCTACAAAATTTGACTCGTTAAGATTATCATCATAGTTTTGACAAGTCAAAGATTCTTTACTTCTATTCGTCTGACTTTCAATACAAAAAGGGAGTTCAAGACAATAGAAGGAGACAAAAAGGAAATGTGTCGCTTTTATTTATATTCAACATATGAAAGTGATACAAAACGCTATCTTATTCAATAAGATTGAGTGTTACAGATAAAGGAGTACAAAGAAGTCCCTTTCTCTCTCAAAGGTTGCACTCACTCCTTGAAGCTGCTCACAACTCCAAGTACAAGATGTTTGGAAGGGCGCCAAAGTAGAAATTGAACGCTGCGGCGACGACCGGAAGCTGGTTGCACCACGATGCATGATGTAAACATCGAAGAAGCCTCTGGTTGACCGAGAACAATGGTGTTTCTTGAGGTCGAAAGGTAGCTGAATCTTCTGATTCCACCTGACCATCCGAAGAAACGGGGTATGATCCTTCATTGATGAACATCTCCACCACCAGAAAGTCATCCAACGAGCATGGAGTTTTCATCGATGTCACTTCTGGGGTAGGTGAAGGGAGAATCCAAGACCATACTCACCACTATATCCCCCGCCATACTCACTTTGACCATGCCATGCCAAGAAGCATGATTGGTGCATTGAATCCAAAGAGATCTTGGCGAGGGTCAGGGCCCATGACTTCTTCTCCTGTGGTCGACCATCGACCAAGTTCACTGGCCGATATATTCTCCCAGGGACCCAGCGAATATGAAAAGGGATGATTAAGTGTCCCCAACTCAAACGCAGAAGTAAACTCAGACGCGGAAATCATCAAAATCTGGGTCTAGACCCGAAGATCGCAAGGCTAGCATGGAGCCCGCGTTTTGAAAATCCAAAACTTATGAAAAATCTCTAAGTACTTGGACTCAGACGCAAGATTCATGAGGACCAACGTCTGGTTTCACAAGACGCAAGAGTCATAAGAAATCTGCGTCCGAATCTTTCATACTTAGAAACATTCTAAGTGTTGAATCCGAAACGCAAGGTTTACTGGGGCCCTGTGTTCAACAAGTAGACGCAGATTCAAGCAGATCAAACCTGCGCCTCGTTTATCAACTCAAGGGCCGCGTCTAAAGATCAGACATGGGCTCGAGCCCGCATTGGCGGGTCAATTTTAAAAGAGGAGTCCAAGAGTTCAAAGAACTCTTTTAATGGTGGAAATCAAGTCCGATAGCTTTATACCTAAAATAGGGGCTTCCTGCATGGAGGAACCGCCCCTTTGAGTCTCAGCGACGACCGCCCGTGAAGATGAAGCAGTTTGCTTGGCCTTTGGTGCCATTGCGAATCAAAGATCCGGTGTTAGATGAAGTAAAGAGAACAAAAGAAGTTCCTTTCTCAAAACCCTAACAAATGCACACGAAGACGAAGGAGAATCTAATGATGACTCTTGAAAGACTGTTGCCTTTATGGGCACGGTGATTCATAAAGATACGCGGCGCTTGGCTCGATGCCCAATTACCACCTGACACGTGGACAGCGTATTAAATGCAGCGTGAAGTTCGCACGCCAAAAAGAAGATGTCCCCTCAATACAACAGGACACGTGGTAACATACTCATGGCACGGATTCGCATCCAACAGTCGCGTCTTCATCCCAAGAGACGCGTCCCTTCGATGGACGCACCTGTTCGACCCGACCAAAGTCGCGTCTACCTCATGGAGTAATAGTCGCGTTGTCATCCCAAAAGCAGTATCACCCCTGCGTCCACGGAACTGGCGTGTGGTCCTTGCTTCTGCAATTCAGTTCAAAAGCACACTGGCACCAGCAGACGACTGCCCACCTCTGGTTTAAAGTACACCAACGACAAACTCAAAGCAATGGGAAAGTTTAGACTGTGTATCTAGACACTCACCACGATCATTTCTGGCGACTTCAAAGGGTTCCACAGTACACTCACGAAGACCATAGTCCAGACAAGATCAAGCTCAGAGCATTGTCAGTCCAACCACGAGAAGGGCGAATTAAGCTAGAGTCCAAAGTATTTCGAAATCCGTCCCAGCCAACTGCAGAATATCGAAAACTTTGGAGGGGGTTCTGTAGGCTGTCTAAAAATCATTAAAGACAAGTCATCAAAAGCAGAGTCCCAAACTCCAGACGCAGGGCTAGTCTCAGCCAGCATTGCAGCATTAGGCGCGAGGGTTGAAACCCGCGTCTCAGCAGCACCAAGGCGCGAGGGTCGAAACCCGCGTCTCAGCAGCATTAGGCGCGAGGGTCGAAACCCGCGTCTCAGCAGCATTAGGCGCGAGGGTCGAAACCCGCGTCTCAGCAGTACCAAGGCGCGAGGGTCGAAACCCGCGTCTCAGCAGCACCAAGGCGCGTGGGTCGACACCCGCGTCTCAGCCAGCACTGCAGCACCAAGGCGCGTGGGTTGACACCCGCGTCTCAGTTTGGTACGGAGTAGAAGAATTCGAAGTAAAGTTTCCTTGAATCAGTTGAAAGATTACAGCGGACTACTGCTCCGACTACAAGGAGGGAAGATGTTGAGTCTTGAATCTCCCCTTTATTTAGTGATGGGTTCTTCAAGTGGCGGTGGAAAGTGAATCTTATTTTCCGTTGACCGGGTGAACGTCAGGAACTTTTGGGGATTTTCTCTTCGGTTGGCGGATGGAGTAACACAGCTCTATCGACCAAGAGATTGTAGGCAAAGATTAACTTGTACGCAGCAAGTTATCTGAAGGGTTGGACTCTCTTTCCTCCTCTGTGGAAGCTCTAAAGTCAAGCTCTTTTCTCTCAGAGTTCTTCTCTCAAAAAATCCGACCCCTTCTCCATAGCAACGGGGCTATTTATAGAGGTTTCAGGAGCGAACGTGCCTCCTAAAAACACTCCATAATGGGGTTAACTTTTCCCGTTATGTGGGTCGTGATTGACCCTATAACCGGGACGGTTACAACTGAGATGCGGGTGTCAACCCACGCGCCTTGGTGCTGCAGTGCTGGCTGAGACGCGGGTATCGACCCATGCGCCTTGGTGCTGCTGAGACGCGGGTTTCGACCCTCGCGCCTTGGTGCTGCTGAGACGCGGGTTTCGACCCTCGTGCCTTGGTGCTGCTGAGACGCGGGTTTCGACCCTCGCGCCTAATGCTGCTGAGACGCGGGTTTCGACCCTCGCGCCTTGGTACTGCTGAGACGCGGGTTTCGACCCTCGCGCCTAATGCTGCTGAGACGCGGGTTTCGACCCTCGTGCCTGATGCTGCAACGCTGGCTGAGACTAGCCCTGTGTCTGGAGTTTGGGACTCTGCTTTTGATGATTTGTCTTTAATAATTTTTAGACAGCCTACAGTATGGATTCTATTTCACTATTTATAGGTTCTTTCCATATTTGTGCTTCTAGCGTAGACATAGCCTCTTTAAATGTTTGAGGCTCGCTTTTAATAGCATATGCTATGAAATCTGGACCAAAGAATTTGAGATTCTAGATCTCTGACTTCTTCTTGGTTCAATTTCCGCATTAACAATCGGTTCCTCAGGGCTTTCGTCCCTGAACGCCATCTCATGTGTTCTTTTCCCAGAAGTCTTATCTGTTTCCCATTTATATGGAAAAATATCTTCAAAGAACACAGCATCTCTAGATTCGATAATCTTGTTTACATGAATATCTGGTATCTCTGATTTATGAACCAGAAATCTATAGGCACTACTATTCAAGGTATAGCCTATGAATATGCAGTCCATAGTTCCTGCTCCCAACTTAGTCTTTTTAGGTAATGGTGCTAGCACCCTTGCAAGGCACCCCCACATTTTGAGGTAATGATAGGAAGGTGTCCTTCCATGCCATAGCTCAAATGGTATAAGACCAAGTTTCTTGTGGGGTACTCTGTTTAGAATATAATTTGCAGTTAACAGAGCTTCCCCCCACAAGTTCTGCGGAGCTCCAGACTTACGAGCATGGAATTGACCATCTCCTTTAAAGTTCTGTTCTTCCGTTCAGCAATTTCATTTTACTGAGGAGTATATGATGTTGTTGCTTGATGGATCATACCAAATTTAGCACATAACTCACTAAAATCATTTGATTCATATTCTCCGCCTTTATCGGATTTTAGAATCTTAATATTCTTATTGAGTTGATTCTCAACTTCAGCTTTATACGTTATAAACATATTCATTGCCTCATCCTTACTGTTTAAAAGATACACATAACAGTACCTTGTACAGTCATCAATAAAAGTAATAAAATACTTTTTCCCGCCTCTAGTTAGCATAAACTTCAAGTCACACAGATCGCTATGAATTAACCCTAAAGGTTCTGTATTTCGATCAATTGAGTGAAATGAATTTTTCGCTAATTTGGCCTCAACACAAATCTCACACTTGCGAATTTCTTCCAAGTTGAGTTTAGGAATATATCCTAGATTAGACAAGTTTTTTAATGACTTGTAATTTACATGCCCTAATCTAACATGCCATAAAATAGGAGACTCAAGCAAATAAACAGAAGACTTTTCTTTATTTATAAACTTCGGGTACAAATACACAGACTTTTTGTCCACCACTGCAACATTGGCTTTAAAAAGTCCATCAACAAGATAACCCTTTCCCACATACATCCCACCCTTAGTAAGTACAAACTTATCTGATTCAAAAATTATTCTAAATCCTTTCTTATTGATCCAGAGATCAGATTCTTGCGGATATCTGGAACATGTAGCACATCGTTCAGAGTAAGCTCTTTCCCAGATGTCCACTTCAGGATGACCTTTTCTTTTCCTTCAACCTTGGAGACGGCTGAGTTTCCACGAAGAGTTGCTCATCTTGCTCTAGTTTTTGATATTTAGAGAATAATAATTTCTCAGAGCCGATGTGCCAAGTAGCCCCAGTGTCTACCCACCAATCCTTATTATTGGTCGTCAGATTTACTTCTGACACTACAGCTGAAAGGCTTAGCGATGCATGGTCGGTCAGATTTGCCTATGGATGTTTCTTCTTGTTCTTTTTGAGACGGCTGCGACATTCATTCGTCTCATGCCCTTCTTTGTTGCAGATATAGCAGGTTCACTTGAAGCCCATGTTCTTGCCTTCTTGGACCTTACCTTTGTACCCTTGGGCAGTCTTCTTCCGCTTTAAGCCTTTGAAAGTAGACGCTTTCCCCTTTGAGTCTTCGATCACATTGGCATTGGCTTCATAGGAGTTCTCACTGCTCCTTTTCTCGGACTTTCAGTTGTCCTCCTCAATTCGAAGCCTCACAATGAGATCGTCCAACTTCAGCTCCTTGCGCTTGTGCTTCAGGTAGTTCTTGAAATCTCTCCACGCAAGTGGGAGTTTCTCCACGATAGCTACCTGAAAAGTTTTAGGTAGAATCATACCTTCGGCCTCTATCTCGTGTAAGATAAGTTAGAACTCTTACACCTGACTGATCACAGTCTTGTTGTCCATCATTTTATACTCCAGAAATTATCCTACGATGAACTTCTTGGTACCGACATCCTCAGTCTTATACTTCTTATCAAGACTGGCCCATACCGTTGCCAGTTTGCTGACAGCTGTTGCGCTGGGCGGTTCGGATCCGGATGGCGGAGCGGGTATGATCCGCGTAACCCATACCCGTGAGACCCGGTTCAAAAGGAACCGGACCGGGTAGGGAACCCAAACCCGAGCCCGAGCCTAGCAACGGAGCTGCGCGCGCGCATGTGCGGGTATAGTTTCCCCTAACCGCGCGCGAAAACTCCAAGTACCCAAAGGGCACACCCTTTGTTCCCATTTTTCTCTATTTAAACACTTCAAACTTTCATCCCATGGCCAATGTGGGACAAATGCTTTTAGCTACCTTTAGTCCCCTTTTGATTGCTCAAGATTACATACACACACACACGCACACATCAAAGTTTGATATTTGTTTGTAAGATCAAAAGTTTCAGTTTTGGTTTAACCCATTTCGATTTAACTAGTTTACGTTTTATGTTTATCATTTTTAAAAAAAAACAAGTTTTATTTCAAAAGGATTTTTATATTTCAAAAAGAAGTTTACATTTTTGTAATATGTGTCAATTTTTAATCCCACATATTTGTGCTCAAATGTATTTATATGAACTTATTTTGTAGATTTTATAGAAATTTGTTTTGTATTAAAATGAATTTTAAATAGAAAAATAAAGTTGTTTTTGGCCCTAGGTCGATCGACTAGGCATGTCACAAGCTAACTGGCTTGTGCACACAATCAACTAGGTGTTAGAGACGTGCACAAACAAACTGGCTTGTGCATTCAATTGACCACGCAGTCGATCGATGGCCTGAGAGCAGAAAAGCTCTCTCTGGTCGTCGACTGGCGGCGGTCGATCAAGCAAAAAAGAGCAAAGTGCTCTCAGTCGGTCGACCGGCAAGCCCAACAGCAAAAAATATAGTCGTTGGCGGTCGATCGGGCGGTCAAACGCTAGGCCTAGTTTGGCTTGACTTGCCTATAATGGTTAATTTTTGAATTTTTTGTTTTGTTTTATTTTCAAACAACTAGTATTTATTTTATTTGGGTTTAATCAGTGTTTTAATTACTGAGATTAGTTTCTAATGATCTCATCCTATTCCCTATAAATATGACCCAGAAGAGAGATTTTCAACTAAGATTTTGAAGCCTATATTCAAGTTTAAGTTTTTTAAAAAGTTTTTAAAATAAAAAAACAAGTTTTTGGGAGAAATTTTGTATGCGTTACAAATTTTCATATCTTCAAAGAAGTTTTCTCAATTGTTTTTTCAAGAGCTTCAATTTCAAATTTCTATGTTTTCTCACATGAGTCATCATCTCTTTCTATCCTATAGGATCCTTGTTTGTGAGAAATTCATTGTTTGTGGCCAAGGAGTTGATCACCAAGTGTCTCAATCTTGTATTTTAAGTGATTGGAGGTTGCGGACTCGAAGAAAGTTTGTGGACTTGTATTGTAGACGTTGAGGCATTGAGTGAGGGGCTTGTGAGTCCAAGAGTTCTTGAGGGAACTTGTAATGTAGGTGATCTTGCGGGATCGTGCATAGTGAAAATCCTTCATTGCGGTGAAGGCGGGGACGTAGAGCAAGTGGCTCGAAGCTCGAAATAATTCTCTCGTGTTTGCGATTGCTCTACTTTCTCTCTCAACTCAACTATACTCGTTTGTGTTTATATCTTGCTTCCTTATTGCTTATCATTACATGTTTGATATAGTTTTTTATGCTTACACTTGTTTGAATTAAGAAGGCAATTAAGCACCTCAACTCTTATTCAAAAGGAATCTTAAGGAGAAGTTCTAAAGCTTTTTGTCGAAAATTCGGCTTTCACTTCTTGGTACTATTAGTATGTAAGTTTTTTTAGTAGTTAAATTTTTTAATTCCACATTTGATTGGCACATCACCTATTCACCTCCCCTCTAGGTGATTTTATGTGTAATATATGTGGGTGTACACTATGTGTGTATTGGAGGTGCTACCGGTGTATGATATGGTGGACATCAGAAATCCATAATGCACTAATAAAAACATAAATAACTGTCACGTCTCTCTTCCCACTAAAGCGAGATAAGCAAGTGACTTGGGTCGGCGACACACTCAAAAGAGCATGCTAAGGTTCTAACCTGTAAATTATGTTATTTTTTCTTTCTGCTGCATATATATTTCAAGTCTAAATGGAGTACACATACATGAAACAAAACTAAATAATTAGTATAAAAGTATATACTAAGAAATGAGTCCAAACTCTCTTATACATACATCTATGCAAGAAGTAAATAGCTAAAGGAATCTCCAAGTCTTCTACTGAGTTACAGATGGCAGTACTCCTTGTCCTCAGTCGATATCTCCATGTATTCTCCGCTATCTAGGGCAAGCAAACTCCAGAGAGTCAGAAATTTTCGATAAGTACAAACAAATGAAAGGAAGTACGCAAGTGTGTGCAGAGCACAAAGATATGCATGAACAAGAAAATGACTTGTAATATACAATTAATGATACTTATTTTTGTTACACAATCATGTATTTGTAGCATTAATTTATTATTGAAATTAGTCATTCAACATTCAAGTCATGGTGATAAGTAGGCATTCACTGAAGCATAAGAATAATCATCGCATGGAGTAAGCTAAGTAAACAAGTATAGTTAAACAACACACATCTATAAAGTTAATTATGAAGATGTCCCTATGGGTTACTATTTAGTGGGACTACCCCAACTGCCATGTGCAGTAGAACTACCCTATTCTATACCTACTACACATGTCAATTGGGTCCTAAGACGCAAAAACGACTTCGTCCCATACCACAGCCTATTCTCGCATATCAATCAATAGTTATTGTTGTTTGAAAACTGCTAGTGAAAAAGTGTCCATATACCCTAGCGGGAACCATATCAGGAGTAATACAGTATAGTAATATATAACTAGAATGAGCTCATCAATAACTCATGTCACGAAGTGACATGCACCATGTAAAATAAACACGACCATACTTTGTACATATGTAGGGGTACATTTTCTCAGTTTTCACCATCAATTTTCCCAATATTACCCCGTGTCTTGTCATTTTTACAACTAAATTTATTATAGAACATGAATATCTTGCGTGAACCAAGTGCTAAGAATAACTGTGCCACCATGTCCTTGCAAAGCCCATATAATCACCATGTACTACTTTCCCAAGTAATTCTAAGCACATGTCTCACGCAAGTATTTATCATGCCATTTAAATCTTTCATGTTCATGTTCATGTTTATGTTCATATTCATATTCATGTGTTCATATCCAAGATGTTCATGTTGTAATTCAAGTATCATAGTGTCTTTCTACGTGAATACGATCAATCATGTCGGTTATTTGTCATCATGTAGTAATTTGTTCAAGCACTGTTTATATGAGTAATTAAATCGAGGTATTGTCAATAGCATGCATGAAAACCAGTATCAAATAATAACAATATGTCTCAATTCCTGCATAACCAAGTTTCGAATTTAAACTTAGAAACTTGACATCTATTAGGGTTAAGATTTTGATTTTAAGTTAAAGTTTGTCAAAGTTTCATTAAAGTGTTCAATATGGAGCAAACATAAATTATCATAAGTTCTTAGACTATTTTATGAAAGCTAAACTATTTTAGCATACTAGATCAAATTATTTTTCTTTTTTTTAGGAAACTTGTGGGAGTTGAACGGTGATATATTAGGGCTGAAAATGATTTTCAGAAGTTATAGGGGCTAATCAATAATATTTTAGGTTTGGAAACAGTTTTCAGAAATTATAAGGACTAAACAATAAATATTTCAGGTCTGAAAATAGTTTTCAAAAATTATAAGGACTTAACAGCAATTATTTCAGGACCAAACAGAATTTTCAGAACAGACAGGGGCTAAACAGAAATTTATTCAGGACTAAACAGAATTTTCAGAATAGACAGGGATTAAACAAAAATTTATTTAGGACTAAACAGAATTTTCAGAATAGTCAGAGACTAAACAGAAATTTCAGAATGGCAAACACATCAAAATAATTTTGCAATATCTTATGTTTGAAACTTAACTGCAATAAAACTTTTATCCACTAATACCGAACAATTTATAAAGAAAATTTAGACAACATGATACAACCAAATTAGGAGTAGGAAAGATGAAGATTAAAATTTGTTAAGTTTTTCATAATTTATTACATGTGAGTTTTATTTGAAAGTTGCATCTTGCATGTTTTAACATTTAGATTGATAGTCTAATTATATGCTTATGTTTTTGACTTTGAGTTTATTCAGGTTGCTTGTAATATTGAATAATCTCTACAAAAGTTGCTTTATATCATATGATATTTTTACTTAGAGATGTTGTTTTTATTTCTTTTTTTAGCATAATTATTGATAAATAAGTCCTAATCTCCTTATGGAGTCCCTGCGTCTTCATGTAACTAATCAAAGCTTGCCAAATAGATACCGTGACCTACCATACGTTTGCATAAATATGTACAGATTTTATGGTAATAAAGTTTTGTGGTGATTACAAAAAGGTGATGATTATGATAATTAATCTCACAATTTTTGAATATTCGTATTAATAAAACACCAGCATATGACATGAAGGAGAACATGCACAAGATAGGAATTAGTCTATGAAGGATTGGCAGCAAATCACTTCTTTTATCAAAATCGCATAGACGAGCACATATAAGAAACCAGAATGTTACATTAAGAGACAAAATCATGAAGGGAACTTTATGCAAGTCCTAGGCTTAATTCCTATCAGATTAAAATCAAGAAAGGGAAAGGGAAAGGGAACTAGGTACTTGCCTTTGATGATTAACTCCAAAACTTGATAGGTAATGGCCTTCTCCCCCACCTTAGGGTAGATTGATTCTTTTTTTGGATTAATTTCAGATTTATTTATAGATTGGCTATATAAGATGAGTTTTATTATGTTTTTCTAGTATTTGGGTTAAGTTTAAATTGGTTTTTAGTTAGAATTTAGATATGCACACAAATTTAAATATTTATTTACCAATTTAATTTGATGTGGATGCGTTTTAGGATAGGAAAGAATTTTACACCAATTTTAAAAATAATTATCTTTTATTTTTATGTATTCATTAATTTAAAGAGATAAGAAATTAAGAGGAATTCAATTTTTTATTTGGTTTCTTATTGAGTTCTGAATTTGGGTCTAGGATTCATGGGCTAAGGGAAAGAATATGAAATATTAGTAAGAGAACAACAACAAAGTAATAATAATAGTAGCAATAATAATAATAATAATAATCAATAAAGATTACATGTAAATAATAATTAAAATAAATAATAATAATAGTAAATAATAATATTATTAATCACAACAATAATATTAGTAATAACAATAACAATAATAAATAATAATAATCATAACGAAATAATAGTAACAACATCTACCACTAAAATCACCAATAATAATAATAGAAATTTATAACTATTAGTTATGAAAACCCACATAAAATAATAATAACTCTTAATACAAATCATATATACATATTAAAATACTACTATACAATATTAAATCATGTATTGTAGATTAGAGTTATTACAATAACTGTTGACATGACAACAGAATATGAGATCTTTATATTGTAATGAAAATCCCATTACTTGTTACTTATACACACTGGTATTAATTTAATAACAGTTTGAAGTAAATGGATAATCTAGTTGAGATATCTATGCTCACTTACAATTTAGACAAATGATTACGTATTTTTTTGTATCACGTGCATTACACACTGCTAATACCATGTTGAATTATAAATTTAGATTAACTTTACTCACTGAGCTGTAAGCTCACAACCCCCTCAGATTAGTCTTTCACGAGAAGATTAAGATAAGACCCGGCTTAAGATAATGGTACAACATTAAAAGAACACGGAGTACCCCTCTTGTGGGTCCACCCAGATTTTGATTATATTTGAATATTTGGTTTATATGTATATGTAGAAATAGTTGATGTTATTGAGTAGAACAGATAGTTGATTATGTACAAATTGATTCAAGAATATATGTATAAATACATGAGTTATAGTTATATCTAGATAAGGATTTGAGTTGGTTAATGTTGGAATGTGATACGGAAGGTACCTTTGAGTTTGTGATTATATTTTGTTATTGAGATTGAATGTTGAGTTGAATTCATATGATCCTAGTTTAAGGATTTAAAAGTAGTTGATGTCAAGCCAAAATTGTATATGTTGTATTAGGACAATCTCCTAATTATACAGAAAATGCTGTCAAAATATTTGATAAGTTTGGAGACGATTATAAAGATTATGAATTGAATTAACTTAATTCAATGATTAAAAACTGAGACCTTTCAATGAGTCGCTATCTTCACATAAAAGACCTCATTTTCATGTTCATTTTATTTTTATAAAACGCTTATGAGGATTGCGATCATGGCGCAGTCTTTATTATTAGGATTTTGCCTTGTTTTCAAAGAGTGATGATGGTCCAAGAAAATCTAATTTTGTTGGAGAAGACGATGGCTTGAAGTAGAAGAAGAAAATCAAGGTGGAGCAGTTTCCTTTTCAGACGCTTACGAGTTCTCTTTTCTGGAGGAGTGCGAATATGATTCAGATTCTATTCAATGAAGGTTTATTTTCAAAGATTGAAAGATTTAGAATTCTTTTAGATCAAGGAGATCGACTCCAAATAGGATTGATCAAGGTTCTTCAAACATCCAATGACCAAGCTCACCTCATAGTTCAAATAGGAGTTGTATGGTAAAATCCTATAAATAAAGGTTTAACTGGTATTGTAAATCAATCTCAAGAAAAAGAGATTAGAAGAAGCCATAAAAGAGAGAAGTAAGATGAAGGTGCATATAGAGAAAGTAATATTCTTATAATCTAGGTCTAAATTTAAGGAGAAGGTGAATACTCTTGTGGGATCAAGAGGAAGGTTAGATCTCTTTGTATCAAGTTTATAAATAAAGCTCTTTCAAGTTCTCTCCCCGGCGACGTAGGCCAAGTTTGGGCCGAATCACATTAAATCATCGTGTATTACTCTTTTGTCTAGGTATTGCTAGTTTATTTTATAACAGTTTTCTTTTTACAAGTATCATCATATTGTCAAGTTTCGCAAATGTCGATCCCGAGAGTAACAATCGGCGTGCTGATTTGTAACAATAATTGGTATCAGAGTTAAAAGATTGATGAAGGATAATATGTCGAAGATAGGAAGTTCTACGACAATATTCGAGGTCGAGAAGTCCAATGGCAAATGAAACTTCAGTTTTTGACAAAAGAGAGTGAAGTCATTGCTGGTGAAACATGGTCTTTACAAGACCTTACAGAGAAAGTCATCAAAATCTACAGGTACGTCAAACGAGAATTGAAAAGAAATGGATCTAAAGGCGACAAGCATGATCCAACTATATCTTACAGACGAGGTTATGCACAACGTGATGGATAAAGAAACGGTTACGGGATTGTGGTCAAGATTAGAGATATTGTATATGATAAAAAGCCTCTCCAACAAATTGTATCTAAAGAAACAACTATATAAGTTACGCATGAAGGAAGGAACAACGGTGTTGGAGCATCTAAACTTTTTCAACAAGGTCATCAGTGATTGCATCTCAATTTTGCATTAATATCATCACATTTGCACATTTATCCTTCATTATTCTTTATTTAACTTAGCTATTTAATCCTTTTTTTTTTATTATGGTGTGTAGTTACTTAAATGAGAAAATAAGGATACAAGAAGTTTCTATTTTATCCCTAATTCTATCTAAATTTGTGTTTCAATTTAAAACAATTTGAAATCAAGAGGAGGAAAGGATATATCATCGTCTTCAAAATTCAAATTCAAAATCAGAAGATGTATTTCGAAAATATGGATGGGATAAAGCTAATCCTAATTGGAGATAATGAGGATAATTCAAATTAAATGGAGTTTAAAATCAATTCAGACTCGGATTCATACTGGACATCTCTTAATATTCGGATCATAACTTTCGCTACAGATATTAGAACTTGAAGGATTACAATTCTTATGTTAACCACTCTGTCTAATTCAGCTGTTTGATAAGTTATATTCAGTAATCAACACACCAACTTGCTGCAGATCTGTTTACAATTGAATTCCCATATTAAATTAGGATTGAGTTAACCTCCTAATTTGTATCTTATTGTGATTGGCTCAGAGATCAATTTAATGAGCTGAAATCTCTCTTAAAAAAAGCATCTCCACATCAGAGATCATAACTTAAGATTTTTCTTTAGTTTCTCTTTCAAATTTCTTTTATAATTTTTAAGATTTATTTCTAATTCAAGCCTTGTAAAGAAGGAGGAAGCTCTTGTAATTAAAGGTGACAACATCAATAACAAGTTTTTCTTTCTAATTTATCTTTATTTACTTGCTTTATTTTCTTACTTTCTCATCTACCATACTTTCTTTAATTTTCATCATGAGTAGCTAGTCTTCTTCATGGTTTATTAATATCTATCCATCACTATTTCAAATTCTATGTTAGAATAAGCTGATTGGATCTTATACATGCTTCAACCCTAGAAATAGCAAATACTCTTGAAGGTACATGATGGTAGTTAAATATATTATTTGCTAATACTTTTTAATGATTTTTTTTATTCTATGCTTAGATGCCTTGATAGTTTAATGTTGGTTATTCTTTTTATTCAATGCTTAGAAAACTTTGATAGTTTAATGTTAGATCTTGGTTAGTGATTATTTCAAATAAAGTTTCTCCATCTTATGTATCTCACTTGAATTGAATGTAACTCTAAAATATAGCTTTTATGATTCAAAGTAAATTTTAATCTAGCATAGATTAGTAAGTTAGTGATGGTAGATGATTAGTAAGCGTTACTCCTTAATATTTTCAAACCCTAGTTTTTAATCCAACTATATCTTCATCTTCTTTCTATCTCTATCACTTAACATAGACTTTTTCTTTCTTTTTCGAAGAAGAACTATTAACATATTTAGTGTTTAATAAGTACCTAAAATCTTCTATCATATTCTTCCCTGTGGATTCGACCCGCATAACCTTTACTATCGCGAATAAATTGTAAGAGTTCAGAATCAACATAAATCAGATAAACACTTTCCCAAACTCTGTTTTTTGATAATCAATTAGCGAGCTTCTAACTATTGATGTCAAGATCAACGAGGAGGACAAGGCATTGAAACTTCTCAGTTCGTTTCTACAGTCACACGATCATATTATCACTACCATGCTTTACAGTAAGGAAACTCTTATCTTGGAGGAATTCACGTCAACTCTCTTATCTAATGAGATCAGGAAAAGACCAAATCAAGAGGAGTAGGAAGGATCGAGTTTGGTAGTCACGGGAAGGACAAGAAGAGGAGAAGAAAAGAAAAGTTGGGGCTTGTCGAAGGCAGGTCACTTTTGTCACAGGAAAGGTCATTGGAAGAAAGACTGTAAGCACCAGCAAGAGTAGCTGAAAAAGAAGGGGTAAGCTATGGAGGTAGACGTAGCAAGCAGTGTTGACACCGAAGTATTAATGACTTCTTATGTTGAAGATAACACTCCTCAAGGTGAATGTTGAATATTTGATTCGGGTAGTACGATTCATGCATGTTCTAGAAGAAGTTGTTCAATAACTTCTTGGTTGCAAAGAAGGAAGGGATTGTCAAGATGGTGGATGGCTCGGCTTGAGAGGTCATTGGCACTACGACAGTCAATGTTACAGAAAGAGATGGGATGGTATGTGCTCTGGAGGTCCGGTATACCCTAGAGGTACGGTACAATATATTATCCATAAGGGTGCTCGACGAAGAAGGATGCCAGATCCAAGTGCAAGAAGGCGTCATCACAGTTAGCCAAGGAGACATGGTAATCCTGAACGGAGAGAAGTGTGGAGGGTTATACAAGTTGAAGTAAGGAAACTCAGTTCGAGGTGGAGTTTCAGGGATAAGCTTGGAAAAGAGCTCATCACGAGGTGGAGCTCCAAGAAAGACTGTAACGGGACGTGAACTAGGTCAAAGTATCGCGAGAAGGAGAAAGAGTGTATTCGGGTAAGGCTCGAGATGACCCAAACTATGGCGGTAAACCTGCCAAAGACCCTGGGGAGAGGGGGTAAGATTTAAAGACTTCACGGTATGGTTACAATTAAGAAAAGAATTATGATAATGCTCCAAAATCTCAATGTGTTTTACTAAAAACTTGAAAAGTAAGTCAAGGTGGAGATTGTTAGGATTTTGCCTTGTTTTCAAGAAGAGATGATGGTCCAAGAAAATCCAATTGAGTTTGAGAAGATGATGACTTGAAGTAAAAGAAGCAAATCAAGATGGAGAAGTTTTCTTTTCATGAGCTTATGAGTTTCTTTTTCGGGAGGAGTACGAATAGGATTCAGATTCTATTCAATGAAAGTTTATTTCTAAAGATTGAAGAATTTAGAAATCTTCTAGATCAAGGAGATTAACTCCAAATCGAGTTGATCAAGATTCGTCAAGCATCCAATGGTCAAGATCATCTCATAATCCAAATATGAGTTGTATTATAAAATCCTATAAATAAATGTTGTAACCCAGTATTGTAAGTCAATCTCAATAAAAGGGGATCAGAAGAAGCCAAAAAAGAGAAAAGTAAGGTGAAGGTGCATAGAGAAAAGGTATACTCTTGTAACCTAAGTCTAAATTCAAGTGGAAAGTGAATACTCTTGTGGGATCAAAAGAAAAGTTAGATCTTTTTGTATCAAGTTTATTAATAAAGCTCTCTTAAGTTCTTTCCCTATAGACGTAGGCCAAATTTGGGTCAAACCACGTCAAATTCTCGTGTTATTTCTGATTACCCTTTTGTCTAGGTATTACTCATTTGTTTTACAACAGTTTTCTTTTTACAAGTATCATCATATTATTAAATTCCGCAAACGTCTATTCGAGAGTAACAATCAGTATCATAGATTTACTGCCAAGTTTGCAATAAATTTCTTGCCAAGTTTAAATTTATTGCCAAGTTTGCAAAAAATTTCTTTCCTCTCATATTTAGACTAGGAGGAATTCTTTTTAGACTAGAAAAAGGATTTCTCTCCCAGTGCACCAGAGAAAAAACTTTATTCGTGTCTTTCAATTTAAGCTTATAATTTACAAATTTATGGATTGAGCTGTTGTGCATGTCCACAAAATTAATCACCTGAATCGCAAGTTTATTGATATTGCAGGCGTTTAAACGGAGGAAGATGATCACAAATTCAAGTAATTTAAAGATCTGACTGCCCTCGTCAGCTAACCAAAATTTGAATATTTTTTTACAAAAATTAAAAGTCTGACCGTCAGTACTAACTGATTTCATGTGGCACGAGACGTTTTTAGAGGTGACACAGGTTTCTTTAAATTTTAACAAGGAAAGCTGGACAATAAGACTCTCCTATTAAGTGTTCACGTGCAGGACGCTTCAGAAGAAAACAAATTAGAAGATTGGTTCTCATTTCCTCTGTTTAATTTCTTTTTAAATATTGTAATTATTTTTTTCATTCTCTTAAACCCCCATCTAGATGTCACACAAAATGAAAAGTAGAAAGTTGAAGAAAATTGCCACAAGGATAATAAGACCGGAAACAGTATATAAAATTATGGATGTAAATATGGAATTTCTTTTGATTTGGGGATTTGTGCACCTTCTATATACTCCATCCAGACCAAATGCCTTGTACGTACATAAAAGCTCTTCAAATGCGTTGTATTTCTAAATATACGTGCACAAATATGGAGACCGGTCAGAAACTCAGATTCCACCATTGAATTTTAAAATTCAACATCAGTGCAATGACTATTTAATAGGATTCAGTTCATGTGTGTGAGCCACACACATACAATAAGAGGACCAATCCGGCGTTAACTCGTAGATTGAAACTCTTATAATCTCTTATATAAGAGGATCAGTACACGTGTCGACATTTAATACTGCACCCAACTAACAGGCCTAGCTGCGCAAAAGTGTGGGCCCTACACCAACCCCTCTCTCCTTTCCCACCTTGGAGTACGGTCACACGAATATTATTTTACTGCACGCAAACGGACTTCCCGGGCCACTGTACATTTAAAATACGCCAGGATCTTATCTCAGTATTCCAGCGTATAAATTAATCCACAACCGCCCGTATTTCCCTCAGAAATTACAAAAAATAATTAATGACAATAATAAAAAAAATGTGAAACATATAAAAGGAAGCCCGCCACTTAAAGGGCCTGCGTGCCAAAACCCAACGCCACCTCAATATACAAAAAGAAACACCAAGAAATAGAGAGAGGAGAGAGAGAGAGAGAGAGGCGATGTTTTCTCCTCCGCCTCCGCCGCCGCCGCTCCCTCCGCCTCCTCGGCTTCCGCCGCCTCTTTTCCCACTAGAAGACAGCTCCATCGCCCGTGGCGGTGACCACTACTCCTACAACCCCAGCATCCTCATCATAGCCGCCATCATCGCCGCTGCCATCGTCGCCGCCGCCTCCATCCACCTCCTCCTCCGCGTCCTCTCCCGCTCTCGATCTTTGCCGTTCGTCCATCACCTCGCCTCTTCGTCCTCGTCATCGTCGTCCTCGCCTTCTTCGGCCTCGGCTCCGTCCTCGCCGTCGGATCACGATCCGAAGGCCGTGATCGACTCCCTCCCTCTCTTCTCTCTCTCCTCTCCCACCGCGAAGCCGTCGTCGTCCCTCGACTGCGCCGTCTGCCTCTCGCCGTTCCAGCCCTCCGACGAGCTTCGCCTCCTCCCAGCCTGCCGTCACGCCTTCCACGCCCAATGCATCGACACCTGGCTCAAATCCAACCTCTCCTGCCCCCTCTGCCGCTCTCCGATCACCCCAGTCCCCGCACCGCCGCCCCCGCAGCCTCCTCCGGCTGCCGAACCGCCGAGATCCGAGAGCTTCCGCGTCGAGATCGGCAGCGTCAGCCGCAGAACCGACGATTCGTCCGCCGCCGCTCCGCACGCGCGGTCGTACTCGATAGGATCCTCCTTCGAGTACGTGGTCGAGGAGGAGATTGAGGCGGTTCTTGCTAGGGTTCAACGGAGGCCGGCGGTGGAGAAATCGGATCTCGAGCAAGCTCCGCCACCTCCGGGTGAGGAGTTGGCGGAGATCGCCGGAGGAAGCCACCGGAGCTGGTTGAAAGAGTACGTGGATCGCTTGGCATCGTCCGCTTCTTCCTCGTTCTCTTCGTTGAGGTTCTCGCGGCAAGGGAGCCATCAGTTCGATCCCGCCGCTAGCGGTGGCGGCGTAGTTGGCGGTGAGAGCTGGGATTTGGAGCGAAACCTGCACTTGCATCTGGAGGAAGAAGACGGAGGCTTCTCCGCTTTCTACAGGTGGATTGCAGGGGCATAACCGTAAAAAGAGGCAAAAAATAGGGTTACCTTGATTAACCAGACACCAGGTGGTGCCACTATCGAAGCTTCTTTTGGATATGTACAGGTCTAAATCTGCCTCTCTCTCTCTCTCTCTCCCCCCTTTTTTATTTGATGAAAATTACGAAAGTTGCCATCGGGACGTTGGAGTTTGCAGCTAAGCAGCGCGCAGACGGCAAAATTTCTCTAGCTTCAGTTTTATTCTTTTGTCTTGATACTCATACTCCCTTGCAAATCCCTGTTTCTTTGGGATAGTGTAACCGTAAATAAAGGTAAGGGCAATAAACTACAGGCAAATGGGGTATTAATAGGAGTTTGAGTATCAGATTACACCCAGAGTTTCAAAAAATAATTTTGCGGGCCCGGGCTTTTTACACTGTCCTGCTGTGTCCCGAGAGATTTTTTTGCACCCTGGCAGCCTGGCTCAAGGCACGCGAGTCCTTTCCTTTTGTTTGCTTTTATTTTACTTCCTTTTTTTTCACAATTTTTAAGATATTCAGGATTCAAATCAGCAAATAGCAATAAAGTATTCGAGAGAGGAGAGAGAGAAGGCAGTGAAATTTGTTGGGCGGCGGGGGCAATTAAAATGGGTTCACCGACGAGGAGGAGACAAACATTTACCCTCAGTTTCAATGCTCTCATTAATTGTTTTTTTGCTTGCACTTGCAGTTACCTGTCAGAGAATTAGTTGAGAGCAGGCGTCTTATTGATGAGGGAGGGTAAGTTTCTTGCTCTCATAGTAAATAGTTTGGTGCCAGAGAGCGTTGCATTTAATAGAGGTTACTTGCCTGAATCTTAATAGATTGTGTAAGAAGGGCTTTGAATTATTGTGCACACTAATTTTGGTGCTTTCGACATTGCTGAATGAATGATCCAAGTCTGGGCGTGAAGAGTTTGACAAACTAATTCCATGTGCCCAAAATAGTTTGTGGTCCTGTATGTGTCTTGCTATGCTTAGACTGTCGAAGGGGATAGGGTTGGTTTCTGCAATGCTGTTGACATGCATTGGTAGTGACATATCTCTTACTTTTTGTTCCTAAAATTCGTCCTGATCAGGACCATAGCGATGCAAACACCGTCTAGATCTCGTTTTAGCGGGTTAGATCTCGTTTTAATGCTAACGAATTACGAAAAATAATTTCAGGTAGGAAAAACACTTGAACCCACGAGCAAAGCACTCAAATCAACGAGTAAAGGATAAAAAACTCGAATACACGAGCACTTGAAAGAGAAAAGACTCATTTTTTGCTGATTACCAAAAGTTCGATATTAAAACAAAGATACAATGATCTTATAAGCAAATAAAGAATAATGCTAATCCAACTAGGAAACTTAATTAAATAAAAAATAAAACAAATCAGAATTCAACTCAAACTAGAAAAGTAAACCCTACACAGACTCGGATATGCTAACACGCAACAGGTCTGTCGACAGTAGGATGACCCATGTCGACAGGCTACATGACTTCAACTCTCGGAAAAACGCTTCTAAATTCAGCCCATCGATAACTGAAATTGATTGTCGACAGCTCGGCTCAGTCTGTCGATAGCTGAGGCTCAAAATTGACCTACTATCTTAGTTTTCTTCTTATATCAGTCCCTCCCTCTTCAAAAGAACTCGTTCTCGAGTTCCAATCTGAATGTGGCTCCTCGGTAGGGACTCTTTCAACTGGAATTCATTCTCTCCTCAAATGCACCATCATTATATTTTCTTCCTCAAAGAGCTTCTCTCGTCTTTTCTTGTCAGCTGCTGCCTTGTACTTCTTATTAGATTTCTTCAAAAAATATACTCCTTTTTGCGTGTGAAAAAGTCTCAACACAAAATTCATGCTCATATCTTCCCAACTATCTTTAGGAACACATAATCGATTTTCTTTAAAAGAAAATCGTTCATAATATAGATGTCTTTAGCGGATTGCCTTGTTGAACACTTCTCCCAAATCTTCTCAAAATCTTCATCTTTTAGAACTCACTTTCCTTAGGATTTATCCGATAGTGTGAAAGATTAGGTAGACTAACTCCAGAAATAAGATCAATATGAGGTTGGATATTTTTTATGGGTAGTAATCCTTCTGGAAGCTCATCGTGGACAATTCCTTTGGACTTTTCCAATAATAGTTTTACCTTCTCTGAAATTTCAGCAGGTGGAGTAACTTCTTCCTTGACTAATAAAGCAACTTCCTGCTTTGTTTCTTTCGACTCCTCTAAAAACTCGCCTAAATTGCACATGAATATGAATTTAGACTCTTTTTCTTTTGTAAATCTTAGAGCATGTGGAATTGGCCTCATAACAACTCTTTTGCCCTTCCAATTCAACATATAGATATTCTCTTTACCTCTGTGTGTAGCGCCAACATTGTGTTGCCATAGTCTCCCTGAAAGAATATGGCATGCGTTCATGTCAACCACATCACAAGCAACAGTATCTTGATAATATTTGCCAACTGAAATAGAAATATGACATAGATTTGTTACCTTAATGGAGGGGCCCTTCTTTATCCAACCAATAGTGTTAGGATGAGAGTGTGATTCCGTGTCTAACTTTAAGTGATCTACAAGTGCTCTAGATATCAAGTTCTCGCAACTTCTGTTGTCAATGATAAGCTTGCATATCTTGTTCTTAACCGAACACCTTGAATAAAAGATTTAATATCGTTGCGTAGCGTCGGGGGTTTGCACTGCAATATCTGGACAACACAAGTTGTAGATTCGTTGATGGATGTAAGGGTGTATATTAATAGTGGATGAGAAAAATTAGTCAATGGGTGATATGGTAGTGATTACTGTGGTGGATGTAAGGGTGGAGGAGGTGGAGGAAGATTAGTTGATGGGTGATATGTTGGTGGTTGATGTGATGGATGTGAGGATGGAGGTGGTGGAGGAAGTTTAGTAGATGGATGATCAAGTCCGCTTTAATACGTATCATCGGCCAGACTTTGATCATTGATATTAAAGAACAATCTCTTGAGCTCGTGGATTACGCCATCCAAGGTTGAGTTGATAGCACAGATCTTCCCTTCAACAGTGTCAATCCTTGTGGAAAGGTCTCACATCGCCATCTCCTGTCATCATCGGAAAGTAGCCGAAGCTCTGATACCACTTGACATAAACAAGAAAGCAAACAATACCGACTAGATCTCGTTTTAGCGCCAACGAACCTTGAAAGATAATTTCAGATAGGAAAAACACTCGAACCCACGAGCACACGATAAACAACTTGAATCCACGAGCAATTGGAAGAGAAAAGACTCAAATTTTATTGATTATCAAAAGTTTGATACTAAAATAAAGATACAATGGCCTTATATAAGCAAATATAAAAGAATATTAATTTAACTAGAAAACTTAATTAAATAAAAATAGATCAGAATTCAGACTAGAAAACTAAATTCTACACAGACTTGAATTTGCTGACACACAACAGGCTTGTCGACAGTAGGATGGGCCTTGTTGACAGACTGTATAACTTCAACTCTCGAGAAAACGTTTCTTAACTCATCATGTCGACAGCTGAAATTAGTTGTCGATAGCTCAGCTCAGTCTACCGACAGCTGATTTTGGTTATCGACGGCTGTCGCTCAAAATTGACCTGCTGCCTTGATTTTCTTTAACTAATGGAGCAACAAAACTTAGAAAAAAATTTGGAATTTTTTTTTTTTGTTGTTGTTGTATTATTATGCTTGACATTTTAAGCAACAGCATGCCTAGGCTTAACTACAGTGTTGTAAAGGAGTTAAAGCCTGAAAGTGTAAGGTCAATTTCATAAGAGCCAAATGCAAGAAAATAAAAAAAATATGCTTGGAGTGTTCTCCTTCATAGTGGTCCTCTGGAGTTTCCCAGCAGCTGTGGTCGTATGAATGTAAAATCATAACGAATGCAATCCGAAATCAGAGCGAAGACTTAGTTAATCATGACTGTTTACATGCAAATAGGCCAGTGATGATGGAGACAATCCATCCATGGGAGCTTGCTCAACTCTTGGGTGATATGATTATGTTTATCTTAAAGGAAAAACTTAGCTAAAAAGATTAATTATTCTCAAGAGCATTTGACCAGGCAAAGGCTTAGCAAAGCTAGGACCCAATCCTGATGCCACCACTGACCTCACCAAGATCCATCCCAGGGCCCAGGTGCAATACTTGAGGGGCCAAGATTGTGAGGTCTTCGAGTACTCCATAGAAATCTTGGCATGGGATTCATTCTGTAAATCCAATTTGATCTTGTAAAAGACTTAAATTATCCTGTTGTCTTACATGCAGCCAAAAGGGACAAAATGACTAGACTTTTTAGTAGTCTCCTCCCAGTTTAAACTAATGGTTCAACATGACAAAATCGTGCTTCTTTCATCAATAGAGAGAGAGAGAGAGAGAGAGAGAGAGAGGAGAGAGAGAGAGAGAGAGAGAGACGTTTCTTGGCAACCAGTCAAATGCTGAGTTTTCACAGGAATTGCTTGTCACTCATTGATGCATCAACTTACCTACTCATAAGAACAATTCAGATAGTGATGACTATTTGTGTACACCAATACAGTCTCTATCAAACAAAATATCAAATAGGGGAAGAATGCTACTCGCAGCCATCACTTTCAACCTTCATGATCTTATGCACTAGATTGCATACAATCTGCTGTGGTCCCCTGATGAACAATTAGAGAAGCAACTCATGGCATTGATACCGGCATCTGTCAGCACTGAGATCATCGACCGATGATGGTGCGTCAACGGCAGGCACCGGCACGGGACCCAAAACTGCAAACTTGAGTTCCAAATCCGTTTGTTGGCCAACCTGACGCTGAGATTTCCAATCTGGCGTCAATCTGGAAAACTGTAGCTGGGTTGGGTCAGGTTAATGGCACAGTTGTACTTTCAACAGGTAAAACAGGTGCAGATCCAGTACAACAAAGAACTCGTAGCACCAAACTTACTCATGCAGGGTTCTTTTGCGTGGAATATCCGGATTAGTCGGGGGAGTCCAATGGTGTGCGTAAATGTTACCCTTCACTAGCAGCTCGACATTGTCATGTAATGTGTTTGTGAGGGCCAGGCTTGATAGAGCTTTCGTTTCCCAATATGAACAGATGCATCTCTCGACTGAATGTAATTGGTAAAGGCTTTCATAACCATCATGAAACTAACATAGGCGTTTGTCTTGTCAATTGCTTTCTTAGCTTCCTGTCGTGATTCAGAATGTTGCTCGCACTTTCGATAACCAATACAGTCTGCAATATAGTGCAAATGATAGATCAAGATTGGTAATAATAATAATAATTTTAAAAAAAAAAAAACAGATTCAATATCATTTTTAACACACTACACCATTTTTTCAGGTTACCTTCAGTAGTTTTTTTCCCCTCTTCCTTTTTATTTCCAGGGAGCTCCCCCTCCTGCGCGGGCGAAAAGGGGAGAACAATTCTCAGAGTAGATTGAAGGCAAGCCTTCATTTTGTGACCTCTCCAATCAGAAACAGTTGCCTTTAGCCACTTTCAACAAAGTTCATCTCATGTTTCCTTGACTTATAGTTCAATTGGGACTAACCTTTCTGAAAGATTTTGTTTCTATGTAATCGAGGGATAAAGATCATACTGACAAGAATACTAAAACAAAAGGCCGATGAGGAAGTTCAGAAACTTTAAGTGACAGAGTTAGACCTGGAAGCAAGCGCATGCGATACTGGTGGCAAAGTAGAAGTTTGCATTGCCAGTGCCCTGCAAGTTGAAACAAGCAAGTTTGAGCAACAGCTTTGATCAGCCATTTCATGCATAGATGAACTACTACTTGCTCCATGCATGGATGAACTACTAATTGCTCCAATATAGACATATTGGTACTCTTATAGACTTCTACGGTTCTACCTCTCTCTTTGGAGTATGAATGCAACAAAACTATGCACATGGCGCAACATGTGCAAATCTCAAGAGAAGTAAAGGCTTAGAAATTGCTCTGGCATTCAGTCATATACCCATAAATGCATGACTGTGTGCATGCACTACATGTGTGCGTGTGCGTGTGCGCACAGAGAGCACACTTCCACCCATATCTTTAAAGTAAGATTGCCACAAAACTAAGCAAATGTGCAACTCGTGAGTCACATAATGCTCTAAATATGCTGTCATATTCAATGATAATAATCAGAATTCATTTCATAACTGATTAGCGAAAACCCAGAAATGAAT
The DNA here is from genome assembly GCA_038442645.1 of Agave tequilana. Lineage (NCBI taxonomy): Eukaryota > Viridiplantae > Streptophyta > Magnoliopsida > Asparagales > Asparagaceae > Agave > Agave tequilana. The sequence continues at coordinate 62,941 of JAVJIF010007285.1, read as the reverse complement.
AAACGCGTACATGCATGTGTTTACATGTGCACTCATGCACATGGAGCAGGATTGCTACAAAACTAAGCAAATTTTGCAACATGTGCAAATCGAGCGCGCACAAAAGCTTAGGATTCAAACATATAACCAGAGATGCACAAGGGGCATGAGAGAGAGAGAGAGAGAGAGAGAGAGAGAGAGAGAGAGAGAGAGAGAGAGAGAGTACCCTCCATATCCATGGGTTGTGCATTACAGGGATAAGGGGAGACACTCCAATGTATCCACAAAATAGGACGAAAGAGAAGTGCATCTCTGCAGTTACCAGAAAGCCACATATAATGTCAAAACATAAGAAGACAAACCAAGGTTAATCCAAGTATACCTGCTAGCTCATTTGCTAAAAGGCCCAAAAGACTCAGGTATAGAGCTGAATCTCCAACCTTCAATGAATAGCATAATAACAAAATAAGAAAATACTCAATTTGAAAGTAATTTCAAATATTAAACACACACAACATTCTGCAAATGCTATGAAACATTTACTACACAAGTGCTACCTTGTAACAAGATTCTTTATCCATTTAAATCAATTTTCATATGCTACATATAATGAATCGAACTAACAATGATGAGAAACAGAGAGCAGTGAAGGTTTCTTTTTTTTCTGCTTGTGCACGGGCACGGGTACGGGTGTGTGTTTTGGGGGGTCCATTAGATATCCTATATTCCATTCTGTCTTCCCATATCAAGGAGTTCCATCTTGTAGTTCGGTCAAGATACGGGCAACAGAAAACAAAACCTGACATTCTGATCAGTGAAAATCTATGATTTAGAAAAGTGATATCTGTACTAAAATGTGAACTTCTGATAACATTGTCAAACCAATGAAAGCATGTTTACACTTCACATTTCATAAAACAATGTGCAACGTCTAGGAGATCTCATGGCTACAACATATAACCACCCAAGTACACAAATAAGTGATGTTTCACCTACATGATAAACATAAACAAATTCTAAAAGTACTTCCGTTAAAGTAAATTCTAAAAGTATTGATTTCAACAAATTGAAACATATATCAGACACAGACTGCAGCTTTTTAACAGCTCAAGACCAGATTGTTAAAGAAACTTCTGGCAGCATCATATGCAATGATGTTAAAAAGGTACATTACAGATTCCAAAAAATTTTATACATCAGTGTATACTATGTAAGGTAAAATCAGTGTAGGAATCAGATGTTGAGATGGATAAGTGGCATCATGCAAGGAGATAAAAGAAAGGAGTGCATTTATGAAAGTTTAGAAGGAGATTCCACTGAGGATATAATAAGGAAGAACAGACTAAAATAGTTTGGGCATGTGGAATGGCGAACAAGAATGTGTTGTTAAGATAGGAAATAGGATCATAGTTAATGGAGCAACGAGGAATAGATGTACGCCAAAACAACCATGGAAGAATGCAGTTTAGAAAGGATATGGTACCAATTGATTTGACCAAGGAAATGAGCGAACATGGCTGAATGGAAGAAAGAATTCATGTAGCCAACCCTAAGAGATTGAGATAAATATTTATTGTGGCGGTACTGTAACTTACACTACGCGACGGAATGAAGCTTTTTGCAGTGTTTCACATAAAACAACATTCTGAAATTATTCTTGGAAAAGGATAATCCATTCAGACTATTTGTTGTAGAAAATGGCAGCAACAAGTGGAGTGCAAAATTTATCCTTTGTCCAGCAAGAGAACAGCTCAAAAGAGAGATGGGGGATGATAACAGCCCTGTCTGAGAACATGGACCTGTTGGTCAGACTTGCCATAGTTTGCCAGGACAAGCTCCCAGAATCAACAACTGGAAATGAATAATGAGGACAAGCCTATTGAGTAGGAAGCCTAAAGAGGATTTTACTTTACAAACGCTAAAGCACAAGTAACTATTTCTAATTTCCATTTGGTACTTGGTACCTGAAAGGTCCAAAAGCTACCACAAAGATCCGCGAAAACTCAACTACTTGGTCAAGGTACATGCTCATTCCTAATTCTGTCCAATCATTAGTGTGGTTCCTCTATTTCTGTCTATACTCATTTAATCTAGACACCTGACTATACAAATAGAGAGTGGAATGCTTGACCAGAAGCCCACATGCTTTAAATCTTTGCTTCCTAAGGATGACAAAGTTCACAAAACATAGACTTCTGCGCCTATAGAATAGGTAATGTAATAATATAGACTGTTGAGCATAATGAGTCTACAAGTAATTTAGTATGGTCACCTAGGTATAGAACACTCCCCCATTTACCCTTCCAATCTAATCTGCTAAGTTTACTCGCATTCCAATACAAGGTCATTCAGAAAGGCCTCTGAACCCTCCGATAAGAATGCCAATTCACAGTTCTGTCAAAGCTCGCCACAAAAGACAGGTGGCCTTCTAACAAGAGACAATGATTTGTGATCTCTATAGCTAAGCAATCACTGTATTGTAACCTCACTGAACATATTGAGACTTATAGCCTTTATATTTCAAGTTAGGATACCTATAGTGCGTGCTTCCCAGTAACTGGATACTGGTAGGTATTAAGTAACTCATGACTCACTTTGTTGGGTCATATTCACATCCTACTATCTAATAAGTTTCTTAATTTTTTGAACAAATCAGGTAGGTTTTTCATCAATATTTCATCACCAAAATGATTATTATGTCTAATCCTAACTTAATAATTAGCTTAGTCTTGAAAAGGCGACAATAATAAGAGGAAGTAAATGTATAGAAAGGACTAATGAATGCACTAAAAAGATATTTGAAACAAAACTTATAATGCAAAATGCAGTAGCTCTCTCTAGTCACTATTTGCTATCATTTGCAGCAAGCTCTGTGCCATGGTAGTGTGCCACGGCCCATAACCATCTCAGCTGCAACATGGCTTCAAATCAATATATGAAGTTGGAGCCTTCTCTTATTTCATATCAGAGAGAATTGTTTCCATGAACAAAGGTTGCGCAAAGGCCCTGGAATCACAGTCAACAGCTACATAAGGTGAAGCATCTTATTCGACAAACAAACAGTTCACCCCTACCACAGACTCTATCCCCTCTAGCATTCATTTTATGTTAGAAGCGAGCTTGAAGGAAAGAGAATAGGTGGTACACCTATATCAATCCTAATCCCCAATAAGACAGGCGGCCTTCCACAAGAAAGCAACCCCATTAACCCACTAAACAAAGCTTAATTAAAGACCAAACATATTATCATTATGAATTTCACGTTTGAACACAAAACTACGGTTGGATTGTTCTCCATTAACTTTCTAACATGGATGACTTAATTACCTTCACCTCCTTCAGCTGACCTTCAAGCTCTCTCCCAAATCTCATATCTATACAACTCATAAAATCCAACAGCCCTTGCTTCACAATTTGTGGTTAGTTGCTCCATGGACAGAGGCTCTCTGCAAATACTAACTTTATTTGCATAACACAAAAATCTTCCTTTCCTCTTCAGATCTCAAACACAGATTTTGCAGACAAATTCAGCTGCAAGTTGCCTTAGCAATAAGAGACATGGTTCAAAGTCTCGGTCTCGGCCGCCGACTCGGCCAGCACCGAGACGGATCGGTCTCGGCGACTCGGATCGGACTCGGGCGATACGCAAAAAACGCTACATAGAGCGCCAAAAAAATTATGAAAAAATCATGACAAATCATAAAAAAATGTAAACATCCAAATTCATGCATCACATATTCAAAACATATCACCTAACACTCAAAACATAACGTGAAAGCATAAATACAAGCGTCGTCGGTAGAAAAATATCAAAATACATGCATAATATAGTAAATTGCACAAAATAATTCATAAGTACCTGCTAATATAGTCATTTCCACATTGAATTACGAGGAGGCTCCAAATCATCATTATCATCTGGCCCGCGATAAGTATAGAAACCAGGCATATAGTTTCCATAAGGATAATGATATGTTTGTGGGTGAGATCCTGTAGGCTGAGATGATTGGCCAGAGGATCCACTATCAGAGTAATATGGCGGTAGGGGTTGTGCAATATCAGCTCCATGGTGATAATACCCAAAACCTCGATATTCAGTGCTGCTAGTAGAGTAATCACCAGTACTAGAATAATCAGTGCCAGAATATTGGCCAGATGTCAAACCCAACCCCTGTAAATGGCCTTCAAGACTATGATGACCATGTGAGTAGTAATCATGTCCACTCGAATAATCATCGCTAGAACTGAATTCGACCAACCGATCCAAATGCCTACGCTGCTGTGAAATCCCCACCCGGCCTCCATGATCTGTATCTTGTGTGGCATAATATTGTGAATCCCATGTTAAAGCATCATCTCGTTGGCTTCCACCAACACCATGAGTCTCTTCAACATTACCACCATCACCACCATCACTGCCGCCATCACCCTCACCACCATCACCCTCACCACCATCATCGCCACCACCATCACCGTTGTCATCATCACCGCCATTACCATCATCACCGCCACTTTCGTCAGTATGACGAATACCTTCATCTAACCAACCTAAGTCATCTGGTGGTAACATCGGCTGTTCTCCCTCACGAATCCACTCATCCAAAATATCATCATCATTGAAAATATTGTTCAGATCAATTGGGTTGTAATAATCATCAGTGTCGCTTTTGCATGTCAAGTTTCTTACTCGCAACCGCATATTGTAATGCACATATACTAGTTTATGTAACTTTTTCTTTGCCAACCGGTTGCGCAGTTTTGTATGAATTAGCGACCATGTGCTCCAATTTCTTTCACAACCCGATGAAGAACATGTTTGGCTTAAGACTTTGATGGCAATTTTCTGCAGATTGGGAGCTTCTTCGCCATAATTAATCCACCAATCAGCTGGAAGAGATTGTTGCACTGCTCTTCTAGTTAGTGAGCTTTCAAATTCTCCAACTCCATCCACAAATAATTTTATCTGTGAGAATACACATCACAAGTGTTAATATTTGCATAACATTATATCGATGAAATAAATAAATTATTATTACCTTATTAATAGCTCTTGCTTGTTTAGTCAAATCTGGCTCCAATCTTTTAATGACCTCCTTTAATCCATATCTCACTTCTGGATGTGTAGAAAAGTTTTTTGAATATTGGAGTGCTGGATTTAAAAAATATGCTGCAATAATGTAAGCAAACGATTGTTATGATATGACAGTTTCAATTTCTAGTCAACAAATATGATTTCTAGGCAAATGAATTACCAGCAGCATGCAAGTGTCTATGCAATTGTCCCTCCCATCTTCTATCAATGATGTCCCAGTACTTCTTCCAGTTCTTATTTGAGGCCTTTATAGCCAATTTTGCTCTATCCATAGCTTCATATATAATAGATAGTGTAGGTTTCTTGTCCTGGTCCACTATCTTCAAGACTCTAACAAGAGGATCCATAATGTTTTGGACCTCTCTTGCATTCTTTCAAACCGGTCAGTCAGAATGAGATTAGCAACCTTATCTCGCACACTTCTTCTACTCCTTTCCTTGTTAAATTCACGCCATTCTGTAGTCGTGCACATTCTTTTCAAATCTTGCTCATAGCGAATAAGGCTTTCAATAGAAATAAACTCGGTGGCAAACCGTGTTATACCTGGTCTCAACAAATCTCTATCTTTGGTATATAGCTTCATTAAATTCACCACTTTGAGGCTATTGTAAATGAATGATGTGATCACCTTAGCATCATCCAATGTCTCCTTGACTGATTTCAAAGAGCCAATATCTTCAAGCATCAAATCAATGCAATGTGCTGCACAGGGAGACCAAAACAAATGTTTTCTCTTCTCCATCAACATGTGACCAGCTGCTTTGAAACTTGCCTCATTATCTGTGACAACCTGCACGATATTTTCTTCGCCAACTTCATCAACAACTTTATCCATTAGCGAGAATATATACTCAGCAGTCTTCGAGATATTAGTGGTATCAACAGAAGTATGGTAGATCATGCTTCTATCACAATAAATCATGAAATTAACAATAGGCTTTCTATTATGAGAACTCCATCCATCACACATGATCGTGCAACCATACTGCGGCCATTTTGTTTTTATTGAAGCAATATATACTCCAATTTCTTTCACTTCCTCCTCTAAATAGAGATTGCCAATCTGGTACCCTGTAGGGCCTTTTACACCTGGACCTGCCTCCGCAATAGTATTAATCATGGCTTGGTAGTAAGGACCACTATCAGCTGCATTGAATGGTATTGCATTGTAGTGAAAGAACTTCGCCACGAATTTCCCAACTTTTTTCATATTCTCAGTTGAGAACATGCTTTTGATTGATTTCTGTTTTGTTGGGAACATGTAAGGATCAATACCACGAGCTGGAATTTCAGCTTCTCTCATAGTCATACTCCGACGCAATCCACGGTTACTCCCTGATCCTGAAGGCTGTGAACTACTGCCACCAATATCAACTCCTTCTGCCGATCTCCAAGCCATTTCACGACTTTCTTTCATGGCTTGTTTCAGTTGTCTTCTTTCAACTCCTTCTAAACCACCAACTTCTTCAATTTCATTATCAGAATCTTCTTCGGTCACCTCATAGAAATCTTCCTCACTTAAAGATCTCATAAGTCGGTCTTTTTAGATTTAATGGCCGCTCTTTCTTTGCTACCTTCAGAAAGATGTCGTCTCATTATTTGAGATATCTCTTTTGATACTCGCAAGCATCCTTCCACCTGACCGGGTACATGTGCTATATGCTGCTTCAATCTAGTGATACCACCATGGACTTGTTTCCCACAATAATTGCACTTCACAAGTTTTCTACTTCCACCAACAGGGGTACCATGTTCCCATCCAATATCGCGTTGCTTTGGAGCCATACTGAAATTTAAAAAAAATTATCTGTTAAATTAAATTAAAACTAAAATTAACTAAATTAAAAAACATTAAATTAAACTCAATTAAATGAAACTACAATAAATTAAACTAAACTAGTTTATACTAGATTAAGCAACACTAACTTAATTACCTAACTTTAATAAAATAATTAAATTACCTAATTTAATTATAAAACTTTATTAAATTAAATTAACCTAAATTAAGTTAACTAAACTAATTTAAATTAAATTAAATTCAATTAAATGAAACTATATTAAATTAAACTAAACTAATTTATACTAGATTAACCTACAATAACTTAATTACCTAACTTCAATAAAATTATTAAATTACCTAACTTAATTACAAAACTTTATTAGATTAATTAACCTAAATTAAGTTAAATTAACTTTACCTAAACTAACCTAAATTAAATGACATTAAATGCAAATTAATTAGAGAGAGGAACAGAGAGAGGGAGAGAGACGGAGACAGAGGAGAGAGAGAGGAACACAGTGGAGGAGAGAGAGACAGAGGGAGAGACAGAGAGAGACTGACAGGGAGAGGGGGAGAGAGAGAGGGACAGAGGGGGAGAGAGACTGAGAGAGAGGGAGAGGGAGAGAGAGATAGACAGAGAGAGAGAGTGCGACAGAGAGAGAGAGATACAGAGTGAGAGAGAGAGAGTGCGACAGAGAGAGAGAGAGAGAGATACAGAGTGAGAGAGAGTGCGACAGAGAGAGAGAGAGATACAGAGTGAGAGAGAGAGAGTGCGACAGAGAGAGAGAGAGAGATACAGAGTGAGAGAGAGAGAGTCCGACAGAGAGAGAGAGATACAGAGGGAGAGGGGGAGAGAGAGAGAGTCTGACAGAGAGCGAGAGAGAGAGAGAGAGAGACAGAGAGAGAGAGAGAGCGCGCGCCGCTGCGGAGAGAGAGAGCCGGGAGAGAGAGTAGTTGCGGGGGGGAGAGAGAGAGAGAGAGAGAGAGAGAGAGAGAGAGCGCCGCTGCAGGCCAGAGAGAGAGAGCGCGCGCCGCTGCGGCCTGCGGGGGAGAGAGACAGAGAAAGAGAGGGAGAGAGAGGCACAGAGGGAGGGAGAGAGAGAGACTGAGAGGGAGAGAGGGGAGGAGTTACCTGCGACGGCGACGGCGACGGCTACGGCGACGAGGTGGGACGGCGAGGGCCGGAGGGCGTCGCGGGGGAGACGGCGAGAGAGAGAGAGAGAGAGAGAGAGAGATCAGATCTGATCTCTCTCTCTCCCCCGAGCGGATTTTTAAGGTGAAAGTCACGGGTCGCCGAGTCGACCCGGATCGGGTCCGAGTCGGACCCGATCCGGGTCGACTCGGCGATCCAAGCCTGACTCGGGCCTCCGAGTCAAACCGGAGGCCGCCGAGTCGTATCCGACTCGGCCGATTCTTTGTTCCCTGATAAGAGATGCATTAATTCTGCAACAACTCTTTAAGAAAACTGGAAAGCATGAATGAATCAGAATCTCATTTCTATCTTTGATGCAGGTAGCTAAGAAACAACACATAGTTTTCATCCTAAAACCTTGATTTTCTATTCACAAACAATTTTCTCTTGGAGGAACAAATGATCATGTTAAATTGCCTGATGCTGACTCCACTATAGAAGTCAGCCAATAGTGATAAAGTTCTCTACAACACTTCATGAAATGGTTCAAGTAATTAAACACAACTGCCAAAGGCATGCCCCAAACAAATAGATAATAATCTGTGCCAGTACTATATCTTCAAAAAATCTTCAACAGATCACTCTGTAACCTTCATTAAAGGGAACAAGTCAACCTCAATCATTTCACACTGCAGGATTTGCACCACGTAAGAGAATCCTACACTTTTTGCTGTGACATACAATCAACAAACAACAGTTTTCTACACATTGATCATAATACACCCCCATTGAAATCACTAGGTAAAAGGATAAAATCCACTTGTTCCAGCCTCATGTTAATATTCAACTGATGATCCTGAGTCCTTAAAACCAACAACAACATAAAAGAGATGCTTCACTGCTAAAAAAAATTGTCCATAGATCTATTTGAAGCTTGTAATAGGAAACAAAACTATTATATTTTAAAAGCAAACACAAGACATCCATTCCACTCAAAAATGAGCTTAGCTTTCTTTCGCATGATATGATTCTGCAACTCTTGCAAAATGATACAACCTATAATATGACAGGAGAAAAATGTGAAAAGAATATGCATTTCTTATCCAATTATCCTTAATAAGGACATGCTTTTGGCATAAAATAATACAGATTTGTAGAAAAATAAATAAATAAAAGAATAGAGATATTGCAAATACAGATCTACTAATTTCTCAAAGATGGACTAAGAGAGCCTTGATGGTCATAATACACCCCATTGAAATCCATGCCAACTCATGTCTTACAGCAACACTAATGACAAACTTACATCAACAGCTATGCTCTAATAATTTCAATTCATAATAATAGGTAACAAATAGAGTTAAACAAATGAGACTCAGAAAAAGCTAATGCACATATTTGACATGATTCCTCGTAGATGTTTCGGTATGTGTGCGGTCAGCGCATTGTTAGTACCTCTAGGCCATCTTTCACAAGATGCAATTTATTATCCTCCCTGGATGAACAAATTTCAATGAGGTGACAAAAGTTGCAGCCCTTGCCACATGATAGCTGTGCTAAAATTGGATTGCAGAAGTCACATGAACAGGTTAAGGAACATGGTATTGGAGCAATGAATTTGAGTAAGATCACTGATATCAAGAAATAAAGAAATAAAGAAACATTTGAAGCTTAGAAGAGAGGTGAAAAAGATGACTTCTTAAACAGAGTACATCTTTGTTTCCTAATAGTAGATCATGAACTAATAATAAAGGTGACATTATCCTTAGCTTTTGTATGAAAACACTACCATACAAATTTCTTCGCCATCCCCCAAGGTTTATAAAGTAAAAGCATTAGATAGGTAACTTATAAGTTATATATGTGATAAAGATCAAACGAAAAGTTGGCAGCATAAAAAAAAAAAAAAAATTAAACCTTTAAGAAAGATGTATGTATAGAATCAAATACAATTTCCAATCCATGAGAAGCAAAATTACTTACTGATGGGTAGGATTTTAGCATTGAAGAGACCACAATGTACACAAAGGCTAAAAAGCATGGTCGATGTTTCAAGTGTATGGCCAACGGCAAAATCATGAAGAGTATATTTAAATGGAAAACTATTAGAAAGAAAGTCCGGAAAAAGTCAAAAACTTCTGCAAAAAAGTACCTGCATTTGGTGAATAGAAATGTAAGCATGATAAAGGAAGAAGTTGATTCAGGTATCATGGAGATCCTAGACTGTCTCTTGAGCTTAACACAGGACCCCCCACATCTGGGGATAGATCTTCAACGGTAAGAGTAAATCCATGCGTCCTACAAAACCCAAAAAAAGGCAGAAAATTATAAGCATGGAAAAGCCGAAATATCCATTTGCCACTATACATAATCAAATGTGCATAAAATATAGGGAGCATATCAATCCCGGTGTTAGAGCGCTAGTATAGATCTGAGTTGCATAAAAAGAAATCAGACGTGCTAGAAGGTTTAGGGTTACAAGCAGGATAGTGAGCTTTAAATTATTGGGTGGGTGGGTGGGGGTTGGGGGGGGGGGGGGGGGGGGTTTGGGTTTGGTGACAGACAGCCTTCAATGCCTATAATATATTTACAGTATAAACCAATAAGAAAAGTACCTTATAGTTTCATGCTCAATATATGAGGTTGATAGTTGAAACTCAAAAGCAAAAGAGACACTGGATCAGGAAAAACAAAGAAAATAAATATAAACTGATAAAAACAAATGTTTCATTTTAGTTACAATGATGGTTTGTGGTACTAAGAGAAGCTAAATCTATAAGACACTGAGAAGCAGAAAGATCCCTAAACAAAAGGAATAGCTTCTTCGGAAAAAGAAAAAAGGAAAAATACAAAGATCACCAACAATTTATGGTTGTCTTTTCTTGAAGCAAGCTCCCTTTTGCTTTATATATTTATTGAATCTTGCTGATCTCTAAATTTGGAATAAAGGCTTTGTTTCTGGTGGTGTTGTTATTGAATCTCGCCTACCACAAAAGTTGGACCAAGGCTTCTTTTTCTTAAATATTTCAGAATCTCATCCTGTAACTATCAAATTTCTCAAGGACTTCTCTCAGTATAATTTTTTAAGGCTACTCTAACTGCATTGTCAATATTATATTTGAATGCTACTCTCACAGCCTCCTAAATATAATTTTTAATGCTGCCCTGGAAGCTCTCAAATAAAATTCTATTTAGCTACATACCCTATTCGATTTAATTCTTAACTTTCAATTTCCTTTCATTTCGTGTTTATCTCTAGAAAAGTCACATTTCTTGATTTTAAACCCCCTCTTTCAGAATTTATGCCTTTGCTGTGCAAGTAAAATACCCATAATTGTCATGCTAGTAGAATTCTGATATGTACATACGTATATATACATATACATACATATTGATTGTAACTTTCACTACTGATATGTACAATCAACTGAACTCAAAAAAAGCAACAAATGGTTCCTCAAGCTATAAGAAAGCATAGCAAATTAATTGCATTTAATCAGCTAGTGCAACATGTGAACAGAAGTGATCCTGCTGATGACTATGAGCACATACAAAAAAAAAAAAAGAAATAAACTGAAGTGACAACAATATCTTACTTTCTGAACATTTCCAACAGCCCATCAAGTCCTTTAATAGAAACAATACACAGGAACAACACATAACATGACCAGATTAATGCCCATAATACAAAGCTCACAACTGATCCCCATGAGAACTGTTGAATTGCAATCCCTGTTTGACTTGACACTCTATGTTCCTTGTCGTGGTTTGAAGAATCCTTTTCAGCTGCATTGGAGTTTTTTAGATGGAACCACTTTGGAGGAGGAGCATCCAATCCAGATCCTAATAGAAGAATTACCCGATATGAAATAGTTAAGCACTAAAAATCAAGGAGAGAAAGGACAAGGAAACACATATCCTAAGGAAATGAGATTTATATCTTGAACAAAGAATGGCATGCCAGTACAATTAGGATCGCAGGATAAAGTGACAAATGTGTTGCCATAACCCATCCAAAGGCTGCCAAGGGCGCGGTACCTGCCAAAATGAGAATTTTGACTAAAGAGCTAAAAACTATTGCCTAATTCTTACAAGTGACACCAAGATAAAGTCAGTCGAATGGAGCACAATTATCATTATATATGTATGTCTGAATGACGAGGCTTGAATTCACATTCATACTAGCACCTAACCATATTTAAGTACCAAAGCATCTGAAGCCGTACAATTACTGAGACGCTATAAGTATGTTAGTTTCTCAGAAATAAACTGAAAATGATATATCCTCTTAGTGGGTTTCAAGAGATCGATCATGTCTCACTGACTTGGATGTGTTTTCAGAAAAAAAATTTCAACGCAAAGCATAGAGTAAATGCTAGAGAACACTGAAAATGTAGGGGAAGCAGAATTGAGCTGTAAGCAAGCAGCACTATAGAGTTGCAGATAAAACACATAAAGCATGTCCTGCTAATTCTAAATCCATTTGCAATCCTGCTTAATGACAGTAACTGAAGGTGGTATCTATGACTGTCTTGAAGTGCAAACAAATTTTCTATTTTCCCTCAATCTATCCCTATATAACTTGTCTCACCTCAAGGGGCCATCATACTTCTCTCCCATTTTCTGTGGCTCCTCCTTAGATACCCTGATCCTTGTGATCTGGTAACGGTTGATACACTTTCTTACTAGCTTCCTGTCCTAAAGTCAGGATGAGGATCATGTGGTGTTATCCATATGGTTGGTTATTCGCGATAGAACAAATGAAATGTGAGATTGACTGCAATATGCAATAATAATGTGTTAATTCACTATAACCCCACATGCAAAACAACTTGTGGATTTCTTCATAAGGTCGATTCCTTCATGCATTTCTAGTATGTACCGGGAAACTTTTGTTTCCATGGAAAATTTAGAAGGAAATTTAATGATAAGTATGGTGATGCTATGTTAATGTATGTAAAACTGATGCAGATATAACATTTTATACTTATGTACTGTATGCTACATCAAATGTAAAGAATTTGCTTCAAATCACATCCCTTTACCCCTAGCCTCGAAGGTAGCACACATGTTTCATAACCATACACAAGGGTTCATCTAGAAAGTTATGCTACATCAAATGTAAAGAATTTGCTTCAAATCACATATCTTTACCCCTACCCTTGAAGGTAGTTCTGTAACCATACATGAGGGTTCATCGAGAAAGTTGTGAACCACAACACATGTGGAAAACAAAACATTGATAGTATATTGTTTCATAATAATAACATAATGCTTGTGACATCTATATCATAACACTGTTGCTAACATGAGAAAGCTCATGTTTCATGTACTTAGTTGTATAAATAATAATAATTAATTAATTAATTAAATTAACTCAGAACAGTAGCGAGTATGCCAAATTGAAGCAGAAAGACACCAAAAAAAATTTCCGAAAACACGGAAAGAGAATCTTCTTGAACAATATTCATGGCTGAAATACCAAAATACAAAGTGGAGCTTGGGAAAGTTTTTGCTTCTTACGTGAACAAGCTCCATAGATGGCCAACACAACCATCAAATTATCAATTGGTGATGTGGATGAACCAAGACAAGTGATTATTGTCAAAGGATTCCATAAGTATACAAGGGTTGCCAACTCTCTAGCGTTTAAATTCCCTGAAAGTAAAAATGCAAATTGTCACAGATAAACCTAGAATATATATAGGGGTTTTTGTACCTCAACCGTCAGCTAAGAGAGACTCTCAGCTGGCAGCGATGTGTCGCCATCTAAGTCCCACATCACGGCTGAGATCAGATCTCTCTTTGTCAAAAAAGAAGTGGATTTTTTGGGGGAAAAACCTTCTACTTTAATTTTTTACCCTTTTCTCTCCTTTCAAACTCCTGATCTCCTCCTGCCCTGCTCGATCTTGACCTCCATCCCACTCTCTCACGATCTCAGCCTCTCTCTCACGATCTCGGGTGGAGCTCGCCATCGCCCTCACGAAATCCTCCCTTACTCCCTTCTCAGATCTCACCCCGAGCTCCCTCTCCCCCTCTCTTTCTCATATCGGCATTCTAGAAGAGAGCATCGAGCCCGACGGCAAGGCGATGATCACGTATCTGTATGTAATGAGATACAACATCTCGTCGTGAGGACTGCGCGACCATGGTCCTGAATTCTTGTAAGTAATGAGATGTTTGATTTTGGGTTGTGGTCGGGATTCTTTTCAATGTGGGAGTATTTGGTGTGCAATGGCATCAATTGCTGAATTTACAAATTTATCGAGAATTTTTTTACTCAATTTCTCAGTTAAAATAGGACTGTGACAATGGTCGTGAAGTTCTGCAAGTAATGAAATGTTTGATTTTGAATTATGGTTGAGATTCTTTTTCAATGTGGGAGTATTTGGTGTACAATGGCATCAATTGCTGAATTTACAAGTTTGTCGTGAATTTTTTTCTCAATTTCTCAGTTAAAAGAGGACTGCAAGCATTGTCGTGAAGTTCTGCAAGTAATAAGATGTTTAATTTTGGGTTGTGGTTGGGATTCTATTTCAATGTGGGAGATATGGTGTGCAATGACATCAATTGCTGAATTTACAAGCTTATATCAATATTTCTGCTCAATTTCTCAGCTAAAAGAGGATGCGACCATGGTCGTGAAGTTTTGCAAGTAATCAGATGTTTTATTTATGGTTGTGGTTGGGATTATGTTTCAATGTGAGAGTATTAGGTGTGCAATGCCATAAATTGCTGAATTTACAAGCTTGTATCAACTTCTCTGCTCAATTTCTCAGTTAAAAGAGGACGGTGACCATGATCACAAACCGCAGATTTACGGGATCCAAATCACCATCACCAGCGAGATTCATAGGGCGAAGATAGAGAGCTCAAGAGAGAGGGGAAGATGGAGAGCTCGAGATCGACAACGATCGACGAGGAGAGAAGGGAAGATGGAGAGCTCGAGAGAGGGGGGGTAGGTCTTTCTGCCGTCGGCGTCGAGATAAAGGGGCTCGGGAGGGACAAAAATAAGGGGAGAGTCAGAGGTGTCGTGATCTGAAAGGGAGAGGGTGGTGTCGCGATCTGAGGGAAAAGAATCGAGGGCAGATCTCAGAGAGGGGGGAGAAAGAGAGAGATCTGATGTATTAAGTTTTTTTTTTTTTTTGCAAAAGAGGTCTACATCAGTCTAGATGTATTAAGTGGGAGGGTCATGCAAAAAAAAACCCAGATCTCATCTCAGCCCCGATTTGGGTCTGAAATTGCGCCACATCACCGCCAGCTGAGAGAGCCCTTCAGCTGGCGGCTGAGGTACATTTATTTCTTATATATATATATATATATATATATATATATATATATATTTGGAAAAGTGTTCCTAGTAGGTCTCCTTAGATTGTAATCTAAGGAGACGGCTTAAAACTTCAACATCCCGATTTTTTTTCACGAACCGACCGCACATTATCATATTCATATTATAAGATGTACGCATATAAAAAATCACGTAATTTGAAGTTTGTTTACTCTATTTTATTTGGGTTCAAACACTAACGGTTTTTAAACAGTAGAACAAAATGGAACGATTAGATCAATGAGTAAATGAATTTCAAATCATGTGATTTTTTATATGCGCACATCTTATAACATGAATATGATAATGTGCGATCGGATCGTGAAAAAAAAATTGGGATGTAGGAGTTTTAAGCTGTCTCCTTAGATTGTAATCTAAGGAGACCTACTAGGAGCACTTGACCCTATATATATATATATATATATATATATATATATATATATATATATATATATATATATATATATATATATATATATATATATATATATATAGAGAGAGAGAGAGAGAGAGAGAGATTTCAGTCGAAATAATGAGCAAGCTAGTTATCAGATACATCAGAATATCACTAAAGAAATGGACAAAACTTAAGTGTAAAAGTCTCAAAATACAGCTTTCATTACCATCATTCCACTTCTGTTTCGAGCTCACAGGGATATGCCAAAGGAAAAGTTGTACAACGAACATCTTGGATACCCTGGGTTTCACACAGATTCATAATCTAACTCGTTCAATTTGTTAGGCTCAGAATCACACTTGAGCTTCACAACAACCATAACTTTCAAGCTCTATTCCAATAATTTGGTATTGGCCTTTTGAATAATAATCTTTTAACTGGCAGCCAAACAAATGATATCATCATTTGCATTGTCTTAGTTGGCAGCAAACCACATTTTGTAAACAAGACAGTCGATTGAATTAAGCAAGCCAAGTGATATCATCATTTCTATTTGCTCTGATCAGGGATGAAAACAAGTGAATTCGTTTAGCATGCACATATGTAGAAATGATGAACGTATAAAAGAGCTAGTTAAACAAGGACAGAAAGATTACAATTAGAAGACTAATCCCGTACATGTTACAATTCAATTCTATCAATGGATAGATACATTTTTCTTAAACTCAATAGATAAAATGAGTAACAGCTTATGGTAAGCATTTTGTACTTTAAAATGCAGCGAATATAAACTTCCTATATTAGTCAAGGCAGTAATAACATAATTTCAAGTTAGATATAAAAAATTGGAGTCAAATGGTGACTTCTAAACTCCATATCCTAAAGTATTGAATATAACTGGACATTGATACCACAAAAGAAGTGTTTCCAATCAAAGCTTATCATCGTGGACTGAAATCTCCACAGCAAAATCTTTCACAATGTGCTCTAAGAGGTCCACGAAACACAAATGCATGAAAGTGATGGTACCCAATGTGGTACCTCCATTGCTTCTCTTGCCAAATTTGGGCCACGTTCAATAAAGGCCATTCTCTCTAGGATACCCCCTTGGCTTTAGCCAGAATCATAAAAATTAAAAAATAAATAAATAAATAACATGTACTTCAGTTACTTTTCACTTTGTTTCAGCAACTAGAGTTTGAAATGCTTTTGACGGCTATCTCTATCTCAACACTGAACGGTTACCCACAAATTCAAGGACAACTACAGATTCTGTGAGAATTTAAATTTCTTTGGGTATCTAAAATTTGAGCCAATTCAATCTTTTTGTACAGGCTGGAAATATTTTCTGTAAAATTGCTCAAGAAAGGTAATTAATGTCTTGCACTCATAAGTTTGTATTTCAATAGAGCCCCGAGGAAATTAAAGAAAGGGAAACTTAAAGCATTCAATATATGACTCATGCACTTCATATTATAGAACTATCATCATAATTATTGTCATCAAGATGTTTCCCGTTGGGAAAAAAAGGTGAGCTATGGAGCACGAATCAAGTACTCAAGTTCAAGAAAACTCAACACTGGCCAAGCTTTTCCAACCTCTTATCTACTTGATGCCAGCACCCTTTGAATTAGTGCTACATTGCTGGTGAAGGTAATAAGTAAGAAAGGGTCACACCTCAGAAACTCCATTTAGGAAGCTGCAAGCCTGCAAATTCTTGAATCTAGGGAAGAGTCTAGAAGAACAGGTAAGATGATAGGCAATAGTGAATCACATTGGCAATAAAGGCAAACAGCCAAATCGAATCACATTCCCATTAATGCACATACATAACATTCCGGACATTAGATATAATGTAATGTTTTGTTTAGGTTAATCTTGAAAGGTTCATTTTCCATGTCCTTTGTTCTATTTTTAAAGGGTTAATTGCATATACAACCCCTGTACTATAAACACTAGAGCATATATACCTCATCAACTCTTTTATTAGCAGACAGACCCCCTACTTTCATATTTTTTTTAATTCAAATTGGATTAATTTCATATGGGGAGAGGAAAGCAATTAATATAAAAGAGTAATATTGCTAAGGGGCATTTCGCTATACCCCCATGTCGAATCGTAATTAGAAAAAATCAGCTTCATAATTTTATTCTCTTCAGTCACCTCCTTTTTTAAAGTAACGATGTGCGCCCACGTGTCAAGCGAGCGCTCATCAACGATGAAAGACAAAAATGTCTCTAATCGCTTCAAAAAAAAGCAGACCGCTACAAAAATGTCCTCTTTTTTAGGATTGCGACTATGACCGAGTCCTCACAAAATGACAACAGTATAGAGAACTGCGACTATGATCGCAGTTCTCACAAAAATTGCCTTATTTTGAGGATTGTGATCATAATTACAGTTCTCAAAAAATGTACTATTTATGAGGACTGCGATCATGAGGACTGTGATCATGATCGCAGTCCTCACAAAGATATCATGTTTCTGAGTTTTCATAAGATTGCGAACATGATCGCAATCTACTTTATTAGAACTGAGACCATGATTGTAGTATTCACAAAAAATGTCTTATATTTGAGTCTTTATAAGGACTGTGACCATAATCGCAGCCCTAAACTAGGGATGTGAGTGTTGCAGTTCTCACAAAACACCCTATTTTAAGTTTTTGTGAGGATTACGACCATAATTACGGTCCTCACAAAATGCCTTATTTATCAGTCAGTCCTCACAGAGAACTACGATCATGAGCCGCAATCCTCATATCAGCATCTCCATCATCATCAGACTCCCCGTCCACTGACATCAAATGATCTCTAATGCTTTTCAGATCTAAACACTAACAAAACTCATCGCAAGCACGAACAAAATGAGATATGCAAAAAGGTCGATCCCAAAAAAAAAAATTCAGGGGCTCCCACCCCAACCCCTTCCAACCCCACGGCGACCTGACGCGCAGGTCAACCCGCGAATTATTCTGCGTCGGGGTCAAGATTGAGGAGAGAACAATGTCAGGGACAATAGGGAAGGGAAAAGTAGAAAATGAAAATATATAAATAAGTAATGGTTGAGAGAAATCAATTTATACTAATTTTCTAATTATGAAGCAAAGTAGGTGACTGTAGCAAATATTCTTATTACTAAAAGGGTTGTTAGGGAATTAAAAAAATGAAATTAACCCAAACTGAATTTAAAAAATATGAAAGCAATGGGTCTGTCTGCTAATAAAAGAGTTGAGTGGGTGTATCTGCTCTAGCGACTATCACACAGGGGGTGTACCTGCAATTAACCCATTTTTAAATCCAAAGCCAAATTTAGTCATCAAATCCAAGGAATATCACTTCCAAATGTCTGAATCTATGAATATTTGTATTGAGCATTATTATTTTTTAATAAAATATATGGTATCGGAACTATAAACACAATGATACTCTCTCGATTTTCTTAGTGCAAAATTCTTGATAGATCATGTGGTTCATATTGACACTGATTTATAAGTGCGTGAGGGGTAAGCGTATAACATCTTCTTTATGATTACATTATGGTCATAATTCAACGTGATTGAAAGTTAAGATAATCAAAGCAAGTAATTGATCTATGATCCTTCACTCATTAAGTTGTTACGAAATAGGGTAGAGAACCGAATTGGATCTGAAACCTACGCGCAATTAGGATCCAGATTCTGGGCTTCCATGCCTAAAATAACTTTCAACACTAGAAGTTTTCTTGTTTGGTGTTGGTTCAAAATCCAAGCATTTGTCTTCCTCTTAGCTTGAAATTTTCTAGAAAAATGTCATACTTCCAATCTCTTGTCCTTGTCGTGATATGTTGTTATTTACATTACTTCTTGCAAATTTATCATTTTGATTGGTGACACTGTCAACCACAATGACACCAATGCTTTACATCTCTTGTTTTATCTCTTCTGACTTTCTTGTTTCATCTTAATTTCTTTTTCACCTACAAGGTAATGTTTTATAAAATTTGACCATATAAAGGTCCAATGTTCTTAATAATGAATGGATAACCAAAAATGCAATGGAAACATATGGAAAAAAAAAACATTGAGGTGTGTGTGTGTGTGTATATATAGAGAGAGAGAGAGACTATGATCCTTTCAAAAGGATTCGGACCTGAATCCTTTCCACTCAAATTCAATCCCCCGACATTCAAATGCAAGATCCACTCCACTGAAGTTGATCTACATTATTTGAAGTCTCTAAAAATCAAAAATCATGTCATTTGAATACTTTTTTACTTATCCATCAAGTATGTGTAAAATGGATGACCGAAAATAGCATTTTGCTTAGATTTATGACTTTAAACATACAAATTCTCGATCCGACCATTGGTCATGATCTAAACATTTAAAAACCCTACACACCAATTTTTGTTAGGTTTAAAATATTATACACCTTTAAACTAAACAACTCACAACTTTTGGCCATCCGTTTTGCGACCACTTGATGGATAAGCAAAAATTATTCAAATGCCATGATTTTTTATTTTTAAAGACTTCAAATAATGTAGATCGACTTGAATATAGTGGATCTTTCATTTGAATGTCGAGAGGTTGAATTTGAGTGGGAAGGATTCGAGTCTGAATCCCTTTAAAAGGATCCTAGTCTCTCTCTATATATGTATAAAGAGAGAGAGAGAGAGAGAGACATGTGTAGTTCCGAAAGGATTCAGAGAAGGATTCGATTCTGAATCCTTCCCACTCAAATACCAAGATCCGACATTCAAATACAAGATCCACTCCATTGAAGTTGATCTATATTATTTAAAGTAACTAAAAATAAAAAATAAAGTATTTTCAATACTTTTTGCCAATACATCAAGTAGACGCAAAATGGAAGGCCAAAAGAGTGAGTTGGTTAGTTTAACGGTGTAGAATATTTGAAACCTAACAAAAATTGATATGTAGGGGTTTCTAAAAGTTTAGATCATGATAAATAGTCGAATCGAGAATTTGTATATTTAAAGACATAGATCTAACCAACTCACTACTTTCGGCCATCTATTTTGCGCCTACTTGATGGATGAGCAAAAGGAATTCAGAACACTTGATTTTTGAATTTTAGTTACTTTAATAATATAGATCAACTTTAACGAAGTGGATCTTATATTTGAATGTCAAATCTTGGTATTTTAGTGGGAATGATTCGGGCTCGAATCCTTCCGGAATTACACAAGTCTCTCTCTCTCTCTCTCTCTCTCTCTCTCTCTCTCTCTCTCTCTCTCTCTCTCTCTCTCTCTCTATATATATATATATATATATATATATATATATATATATATATATATATATATATTGTGAGAGGAAACTACTTTCACATAAAAGATAAAACCTGCCAAAATGTTTCAGAACTTATTCAAAGTTTGGTCAGCTTTTGTGAGGTTCAATAATTGCATATCTTGACAGCATGTAACCAAGAGCCTCTTACCAGTTGCACGGATAAGAATAGCAGTAAGATCTACAATCACAAACATCAAACTGTATTTTGCATGAATAAGGATGATACTAGTAACAAAAATATTTAACCACGAACATTAAGCTGCATATAGAAGATAGAAATAGTGAACGCCAGACTGACTAGGCATTTTCCGGTACAACCTATAAGAAATATATGGTTTGGAAAACTTCAAAACAGATGCAACAGAATATCTCATAGAGCTTATAAATTCAAATACTAACATAGAAAAATAAGTGGTTTAAGCTCTTCTACAAATATAGCATTCATGTAACTTTGGTTTGCATATCAAGTATCTTTTTAGATGTGCATCAGTTGTTATTTCCTTTAAAAAAGAAAAATCTAAAAGGATATTGTGGTCTGAGAAACAACATCTATGTTTATCACATTGACCTCCTCCCATGTCAACAAAATGAATCCCCCAGCTGTAAACTTGTGAAAAGAAAAGGAGTTGAAAAGAAGACACGTTCACTTGGATACATGTTCCACAAAAATACCACACTAGCAGAGTAGCATATTAGCAAAAAAAAAAGATTTCATAATATGAAAATATTTCATATCATATATTTTACATCATATTGATATGCTTATACTCAGAGACAAAAATCACATAGAAAAAAAAAGCTTACCTGCAAAAATTATGTGCATGTTGCCCATCAATTCTGCACATTGACGAAAGGTAATGGAATTAATACTTGAAAAGCATAAGCATCTATAAAATAATAAATCACAATGTTTTGATAAAGGTACGACGCAAAGTTGAATCCTCTATAAATAAATAAATAGTATACCTCTGAAACTAGAGTTTTTCAGAATTTGACACAATTCCTTTATCTACTAGTGTTGATAATTGCTTTTCACTTACAACATTAAAAGAAAATGAACAATAACTGTCAAATTTCAGGTCATTTGAAATAAAAACATGTAGAGAGCAGAACTAAAAGCATAACATTTCATCTTGTCTGGATATTATCTTTTACCTCTTCACAGTCAAGGGTCCAAGAATGGACAAGAGCAAAGGAGAACCATGGTACATGGATCCTGAAAGAATAAAAAAGCAAGAAAAAAGAATTGCAGTTAGAGAATTGCTGCCATGTTATTTTTATTGAAAATTTAACAAATAATAGTACCAAGGAACCTATACAATGCAGAACATGAGAAAGGGATGGCTTCCACGTTAATCAGCATCATAACATTTCTCAAGGCACCAGAAATAACAAAAAGGGTAAAAAAAAAAAAAATCCAATATTGCTTGCTAATTTTGCCATCCTTAAATTAATATTGAGACCAAAAATGGACTCGCCTATCACAAGTCAAATTGGCCATTCTCACACTGTGTGGCTGTACTTTATGTGTTCAAGAATTACAAGTGAAATATCTTCTGCCTATCCTCACTCTCTTCAGTTCTCTCTCCCAACTTCATGGAAACAACCCCTAATTCCATATCAACACCATTATATAATGCAATCGTGTAAACCTTAAAATTTACCTTGCTTTAATTTTATTTCATTTGTTTTCACCAGTTCAAGTTAGCAACTTGTTTTCCTGAAACTAGGAAACAGTTTTTCAAACATCAACATCTCGAAATTAAGAAAGGGAAGCCCTAGAAATTGGGAAGAACCAGAGTAAGGAGACATTGAGGACTGCTTGAGCCAGTATCCCTCTGCAACTGCAGAGACAATTCATGAACTGATCAATAGTACAGTCTGAGCTCAGATTGTAAAAATTTAACAAAAGCTAGAGAGAAAGATGAGCTCACCTCAACGGAGACTGGTGAGGGGAGTGGCGACCTCAGAGCGAGAGCCGAGGTTGAGGTCGTCGGTGAAGCAGAGGATGAACGCAAGCCTGAAGGCGAGCGATGCCGCCACCAGCGGCCAGGACCACCGGAGCTCCGCCATTTGGCGGGCTCGAAAGTGAAGAGCGAGACGAGATACGTGTCGTGCTGGTCGGAACTGGAAGCAAGAAACCATGCAGACTCCCTTAGGCGGACTGTGGTTGGGTCGGGGTCTGCAGGATTCATTCTAAACCCGAGACCGATAGCCAATCGCCTCAGATCCAGTTTATATATAACTAGTATGCCGTGTTCGCAGTGGAGAAGCCCCCGAATTCCACTGGCGAAGAAAAGAAGGAGAGAGGAGAGGAGGAAGGAGGGGGAAGGGAGGAAGAATGAGGAAGGAGGGGGGAGTGGGATGAAGACTGGAGGGAAATAGGAGCCCTATTGTTCTGCTTGCTCTCTTGCTCGATCTCTTTACAAATGAAGGTGGACGTTGAGAATATCTCCTTTCAATCTATTTATTTGATAATATAATATAATATATATAATATATTAGTATATCGTCAATATCGATAAAAACTCACCGATCGAGAAAGAGGAAAGAGAATAAGAAGAAAAAGAAAGAAGCAGAGGGAGCTAAGAGAAGAGTAAGAATAAAAAGATGGATGGATAAACCAACGGACATATGAGTTAAAAGAGAAAACTTCCAGTTTTGAACATATATAGTACATACAATATTATATAATATAAAATATTTGGGCCTGCACTGTGCGAGTTTGACATGCTCGGTTGGACCTAGACTTTAACCCACCTCATGAAGCCCAATAAACAAATTGCGAGGAGTCGACTTCAATACCAATCTCCATCAATGGCGTCTTCGCTCTCACCGTTGACAAGCCCGCTGTTGTGACCTCGTCACCGACGATCGCCTGAACCAACCGATTCTTGTTACTTCGCCGTACCATCTCCACCTGCACGAAGATTCAGTACAGAGAAATAGGACAAAAATGAAGAACTAAACCCAATTGAAACTCGATTTTACTAGAATTGGGGTTTTAGGGAGAGCCCTTGGGATTACAATCTTGAAAAATTACATGATTAATTTGGGGAAATTCAGCTTAAAATAAAAAATGGCAGCTGTCACGCCTTTTACAAAGTCTCGGACAGTTATCCCGTTATTATTAAGTTCGGGTCGAAATAAATGCAGATGCCCATATTCGAACCCAAGCCCACTTCCTTAATTTGAAATGGACGGTTCCCTTTGATTGCGAGTTCATGATCCATATTCCTCCCTGCCATCTCTATTGTAGCTTTCGAACGGATACCTTGATACATCCCTCCATGCTGCCGCCACCGCTCTCAGCTGTCGTTGTCACCGCCTTCGTCGTCTTCCACGAGACTGCATCAATACTCCCTACCAGAAATCGACCTTGTCTCAAGGTCGAAAGTAGGAAACATGTGAATCAATGTTCTATAATTCTCCCTTGTGATTTCATCCTCTGAAAGATGCTTCCATTTTACTAAAACCTCTGCCACTGCTTAATTGCCTTGTTTGCTCATTCTTCTGCTCAAAATCAACTCGGGTTCAATGATCTGCTCTACTGCTGTGGAAGGCATCTGATGCTGAACCTGAACTGAGGCCCCAAGTTTTTTCTTAAACTGAGAAATATGAAAAACTGGATGGATCCTAGACTCATTTGGAAGATCCAGTCTACAATCTTCTGTATCGCTTGATATGAACCATAGAAGAGAGGAGAAAGCTTATGAGGTCTTTTACCTGCCACTAATATCTGTCTATAGAGCTGCAAAATATAAGAAAACCAGACTCCCTCACTAAAATTCATCTTCGTTCAGTGTATATCTGTCATCTTCTTCATTCTATCCTTAGTCTTGATCAAATTATATTTCAACGACTGCAAGGCAACATCTCTTGCCATTAATTCCTCCTTCACAGACTGCAATCTGGCAGCGTTTGGGATGTGAGTCAGAATAGTAGGAGGGGTCTGTCATACAAAGCTTGATAAGGAGTTGTGTTTGTAGAGTTATACCAGGAGGTGTTGTACCAAAATTGAGCTCAAGGCATCCACGTTACCCAATCATGAGGCTTGTGTGCACAAAAGCACCCCAAGTATGTTTCTAAACACATGTTCACCACTTCACTTTGGCCATCTGTTTGAGAATGATATGCAATACTAAAATATAATTTAGAGCCTTGTAATGTCCAAAACTCCTGCCATAACTCACTCATGAACAAGTTATCCTTCTCAGATATGATAACCTTTGGCAACCCATAGAACTTATAGATGTTATCAATGAAGAGGCTAGCTATTGTCTTTGATGTATAGAGATGTGACAAGGGAATGAAATTAGCATATTTTGTCTACATATCCATCATTACCAAAATAGCTGACTTACCCAAGTTACGTGGCAGACAATCAATGAAATCCATAGTGATTTCCTCCCACACTTAACCAAGCACATGTAAAGATTGTAGCAACCCTGCTGGATGTAAATTTCATATTTGGACCTCCGACAAGTATCACAATGTAAGATATATTGTCTCACATTGCTTTTGAGTCATCTCCAATACACGGCTTTCTTGAGTCTTTGCAGAGTTTTTCATACCCCGAATGTCCTCCCTGTGGGGGTATCATGGTGTTCAGAGATGAGTAGTTGAGTGAGAGGTGAACTAGGATTGATGAGAACCCTTCTTTTGTAATAGATTAAGTTTGCTCTTTGTTGATGCAATCTGAAACCTAACTTGCCAAAATTAGTTTAGACTGAATGTCCTTGAAATAGTCATCTGAATTCACCATTTCCTTCACCTGATTGATCTAATTAGACTCTACCGCTGCTACAGTCAACAGAGAAAAGGAATCAACTTCATCCCTTCTAGACAAGCTATCAACAACCACATTTTCTTTGCCTTTTTTATACTCAACTAAAAATTTATAATTGAGTAGCTTCAAAAGCCATGTATGTTGAGCCTCCGTATACAATCTCTGCTCCAACAAGTGTTTAAGTGGCTTGTGATCACTTTAATTGTAAATTCTCTCCCCAAAAGATATTGTCTCTATTTCCCAGTAGCTAATATAATTCCAAGCATTTCCCTTTCATATGCATACAAATTTGTTTCTGGATTTTTTAATTCTTGACCGATATATGCAATTGGGTAATTTTTTTGCATCAACACAGCCCAAATCCTTGTAGAGGATGCATCACATTCAATAACAAATGGAGCATGAAAATTTGACAAAGCCAGTACTGGTGGTGAGGTAAGAGCTTGCTTCAATACCTCAAATGCCATCTAAGCTTCTTGTGACCAATGGAATGCATACTTCTTTGCAAGGACAGTTAATGGGGCAGCTAATGTGCTATAGCCACTGATAAATTTTCTGTAGTACCCAGTGAGGCCCTAAAAATCTCTCAAAGCTTTCAGGCTCTTAAGAACTGGACATTCAATTATAGTCTGAATCTTCTTGTAGCCGACTGATACCCCGTTAGCAGATATGACATGTCCCAGGTATTCCACCTTAGGCACACCAAAACTTGCATTTACTCTTTTAGCATATAACTGATTGATCCTCAAGCAGTGTTTTAAATATCGGATATCGGCGATATACCGGTCGGCAAAATTATGTACCGGATACCGGATACCGGGTGGTATCTCGCGATATGGTACTAAATACCGGTTGATAGTAAATACATATAAGACATTATTAAAAGAAATAAGTTATTATCCAAACATCATATAAAAACACCATTGAAATACCATAATGAACATAAAATAAAATAAAACAATCTCTCAAGTAAAAAATAATAATTATTATCCAAATAAGTAACTATAAGGGCCGATATATCGGATATTTCATCTCGGATATCGGCCGATATATCGGCCACGTGGCGATATATCGGCCAATATCGGTTCAAAACGATATCCGATAAATTTTTGCACTTATCGTATCGTTTTGTATAAAATACCGATATCTCGGCCGATATACCGGTATATCGGCCGATATTTAAAACAATGTCCTCAAGACATCAAATACCAGCTTCGCATGTTAGACATGATCCTGCAAGTTAGCACTTTATACCAGAATATCATCAAAGAATATTAGCACAAACCTTCACAAATAGGATTTGAAAAACTCATTTATGAGAGCTTGAAAGGTAGCTGGCACATTAGAAAGTCCAAATTGCATAACCAATTATTCATAATGCCCCCTGTGAGTCATGAAAGCGGATTTATGTATGTCTTCATCACTCATTCTGATCTGGTGGTATCCACTTCTCAAGTCCAATTTTGTGAATATAGCAGCACCATGTAACTCATCTAGAAGTTCATCATCAATGATAGGAATTGGATATTTGTCCTTGACAGTTCTCTGATTTAAAGCTCTATAGTTAACACAGCCTCCATGTACCATCAACCTTCTTCACTATTACAATAGGAGACGCATATGGGCTTCTACTGTTTCTGATGATTTCAGAATGCAACATCTCCTCAATCATTTTCTCTATTAAATTTTTCTGCTCCCATGGATGTCTATAAGGTCTCAAATTGACAGGTTATGCCCCTTCCACCAAGGGAATCTGATGATCATGAGCTCTCTTAGAAGGTAAGCCATAAACTTCACTGAAAATGCCAGCATACTCCTCACTTAATGCCTATAAGAAAGGACTAATCTTATTATCATCAGTAGTTGAAGCTTCTTCCTTGTTGCACACATAGATGATCCATCCTTTTGCAACTTGATACATAGTTTTATCCATGAGCTCAGCTCGAACCATCTCCATATCACAAGACTGGACACCCTGAAATTCCCATGTCTTCCCATTCTTAACTACCTTTAATTATTTATCGCTCAAGGTTAGAGTGTCAAAGGTTTTCAACCAGTCCAATCCTAGTACCATCTGACAATCACCAATATGCAGTACATGAAAGTTTGTCACAATGTCAATGACTTGACATTTAATACGTACAACTTTAAAAAGCCATGCACTATAGAGTTTATCATCACCTGCTATTTTTACTATGAAAGAAGGTTCTGGGGTCAAGCTTAATCATGTTCTTCGTACAACCTTAGGATCAACAAAGTTATGGGTAGACCTAATGTCTAGCAAAATACTAACAGACTTGTTGTTAATGTGACCCATTAGTCTAATAGTTTGGGAATTACTCTCCATAGCATGAATTGAGATCTCTGCATCCTTATCCCTATCCATTTCTTTTGGCTCAAACAGAATCACTAATTCCTCTTCACCTTCAGGGTAATTTATTTCAGTCATCATTAGCTTCTTAATACTGCACTTATGGCTAGGTAAGAATTTTTAATCACACTTAAAACACAGTCCTTTCTTTCTATAGTCATCCACTTGTTCAGGGGTTAGTTTTTTCACTGTTGGTTTAATACTTGCATCTGATTCCTTGCTAGGAACCGTTTTACTTTCAGAAGAAAGGTTTTGGCTTATAGATGTTGCATAAGCCTTGAAAGAGGAACCCTTAACCATTTTTGTTTCAACTGAGACAATAGTTTCCCTAGCAGAAGCACTTTTGTACGCTGATGCCATAGATAGTGGTTTGTCCATTTAAACCTTGACCCTCAAATCTTTCTATTAATCCAGCCAAGAAAAGGCTAATAAGATTCTTTTCGGTCTCATCTATCAAATGGGCTAGTTTAATGAAAGATTTATAAAGTTCATGGATTGTTCCTTTTTGTTTTAGATTGGTTAAAGCAGCCATTGGATCATCTAGTTCACCGGGGCTATATTGTAATAGCATTTTATTATAAAATTTAGTCCAGTTTACTCTTTCTCCTTTCTGTTTTTCTAACCACCTCTACCACGGTAGAGCTTCTCCTTGCAGGTAGAAAATACAGAACTCTATCCTGTTCTCTAATGGTGTATCATGTATATTGAAAACATGCTGGATTTGGTAAAGCCAATTGAGAACATCTCCTTCCCCTTTAAAAATTGGGATATCAATTTTAGGGTTTTTGGAGAGAGGAAATTTACCTTCATTGCATAGAGTTGACTGCCTTTTCTGATGCCTGCCTTGGTATGAATCTCCATCCTTGTTGTTGCTGGTCCCGGACTAGTTCTTGATGACTCCCCTAGTACAACTTTTCCATGTAATTGCTTACCCTTATGTTGAGCATTGGAAGCAGGAGCCAATCGGCTAATCATCTCCCTCAATGCTTCAAGATTCAGATTTAACTTCAAATCCAACCGTTCTTCCAGTGATCTAAACCTGCGATTGAATCTTTCTTCAAGATCACCTACTCTCTCATCAAGAACCTGAAGATTGAGATCATTTCGTCCGTCCTTTTGAGAATTCCGGCTGTCACCGGCCAACTCTCGTGGATCCGGTCCTATTTGCGGATCAGGCCCAGCATCGCCAGGGGGACAAGTAGCCGATCCTGAGTGCCTCATCTCAATTCCAAGATCATCGACGACCTCATCCTCGAGTTCGTCAACGTACGGCTCTGATACCATTGTTGCGACCTCGTCGCCGATGATCGCCTGAACCAACCGATTCTTGTCACTTTGGCGTACCATCTCCACCGACACGAAGACTCAGTACAGAGAAATAGAACACAAACGAAGAACTAAATTCAACTGAAGCACGATTTTACGAGAATTGGGGTTTAGGGCTCAGAGAACCCGCGGGATTACAATCTTGAAGAATTACAAGATTAATTTGGGGAAATTCAACTTAAAATCAAAAATGGCAGTTCTCGCGCCTTTATACAAAGAGTTTCAGGCAGTTATGCTATTATTATTATTGGGTTCGGGTCGAAAGCAGTGCAGACGCCCATATTTGAAACCCAAGCCCGCCTTTATACAAAGTCTCAGATATTCATCCCTCACTGCCGCTGCCACCGCTCTCAGCTGCCGCTGTCACTTCGCCATCTTCCATGAGACTGCATCACCCTCGCTCCTCTTCTCATCTCCTCAGCTCTCTGTACCCTTCACCTTCTCTCTCCTCTCGCCGCCGGAGTCTCCAGATCTCGAGAAAGACCTTCTCCTTTAAAGTCGTCGCCTTGGTTCAGGAAGAAAGATCTGTGAAAGTTATCGTCAGGATTTTCACTTTTGCTGGAGTTTTATTTTTAATCGTGTACCTGTTACTAGATGCTTAAAATTTTTATTTAACTATGGTTGAAATTGCATACGTGCCTCCAATTGCTGGAGGAATCTTCTTTTTAGCAGGCTTGCTTGGGGTATTACAACAATAATTTGGTGTATTTATTTGGGGAATATGCAAGAGCGTTTACCAAATTTAAACGTTTGTTATACTGACACAATTTATTTGTAGTCAGATTTTGGGGGAACGAACCGTCTTTTGAACTCAATTTATTTTGACAAAAACGTGGGATAAGAAGACTATCACTTTCTCACTTACAGGGTGTTGATGTAAATCTCATTTTAATAAGTTATAACTCAAAAAAGTTAATTTTGTGATCATGTAAATCTCATTTTAATAAATTATAACTCAAAAAAGTTAATTTTATGATCATGTAAATCTCACTTGCATTCTAATTACAATCTAATTTTTAATTTTCTTAATTAATTTTTATTTTAATATTATTTTACGGTCAAGTTTGTGACTAACTTTTTCACTTTCACTTTTACATTATCATCCAAACACAGAAAAGACATAATATTTTTCAAATCACACTTCCAAACAATATCCAAACACCGAAAAACTCACTAACCAATTCTCAAGTTCCAAAAAGAGCTATTACTACTTCCTCACTTCCACCCCTAACCAAACAGCACACACTTCACCTGCATGCACTGTTCATCAGACTCCACTTAAAAGGTCCATCACTAATGGTTATCTATCAGAGGAGATGCAGCTTCAGATGAGCACGCACACAACAAATAATAAAACTGAGCTTCATTTACCAACAAATAGTACATTCATTTATACTTAAAATGACAAACAAGCACCCAACCATTGATTCAGCAAACCAACTGGCATCATCCCAGCTTCAAACTCAAGCAGAACTCAAAACAATATATCACATAATAATACAATGACGAAGCTCAATGCAATGTGGAGTAAAACAAAGATATCACATACATAAAACACTGCCATGAAAATACTGCTGGCGGAGTTCTGACCAATACCTAAGAAACAACCATTTCAACATTGCTGTACAATAAAATTGCAGATTTCATAGATGGAAGCTCCTCTGGATCATAACCAACCTAATGTTTTCATATATTTGTGCAAAATGATTTCACTACCCCCAGCAAAGCGTACATCATTTTCTATACAGGGTCAGAAAGAATTGACTAGAACCCTTCAGCTCTATCGCGGCAATCCACCTTCAATACTTTAAGCCTTGGAGAAACCACTGTCGTATCTTTGTGTGAGACTACTATGGGGTAATCCTTTCCTCAGCTCTGGCTGCACAGGTTGGTAGCCATTGCAGCCCTCAAATATGATATCTGCCATTGTAACATTTTTATAACTGGTATGTTGTGGTGTCATTTAGAGAAGCAAACCACCAAAACCTTGCTCTCCTCTGAACAGGTGCATAGATAAGGCAGGTGTTGGCACAACCATGTTGCTGGATGTAAAGAATATATCCCACCACCCCACAATCAAGACCAAGCAGGATACTTCAGCCATTGTAGTGAAGTTTCTGGTTTGGAGAGCTCTGGTTCTGGTGCTGTGGAGGCTGCAGATTCAAAGGTTGAGAGTTGTATTGAGTGAAGGGCTGGGAGTAGAGAGGGTTCATGAGGCCCTACAAAAGCTCTTAAAAGTCAGTTTTTTCTCTTTCCATGTTATGAAGAACCATCGAGACTAACAAAAACTATTACCTGTGACTGAAGAGGAGGTCCAGTCACACCAAAATGGCTCTGTGAAGATTCATCTTGTGAGGGACCATTAAACCCTGCTTGTGTGAATAAACCTTGTGATCCATGAGACATGTAATCCTGAGTAGAATGTTGAGAACAATTAAGAAATGGAAAACAGTGCACGTCAACTTGTGCAGTCAGGCAGGGAAGAAATAAATATGGATAATTAATCTCAAGAGTTGTCCTACCTGAGAAATGAAATCATTTCTGGTGCCTAAATGGGAATACCCTGGTTGTGTATTCTGGTTTAGGTAACTTCCTGGAAATCCAGCTTGGGGTCCAGGGGCACCAAAATCAACACCATACCCACTTTGAGAAGCCTGTGAATAAAAGACAACAATTTTTTTTAGGTTGTTCCATGATTAGAAGTTAAGCAACAGTGGTACCACTACAGGACATCAAAGACAACTAAATCCTCATTTTGCAAATCTTCTGAGGAAGGTGATACACTCTATTCTGTGCGGAAGAGTCCTTTTAAGGGCTACATTGCCCTTGAGCACTTAAAAAATTTCCTCTGAATTGGAAGCATTGTTCAGTTTATACAGTAATCATATCACCCAAAATAAAGAATGACTTGTGGTGATGCGGACAACAAACCACGTGTATGGCACGTGTAACACCGGTGGAGAATATGCCTTATTCCAATTTTCCGGTAGTAATAGAACTCTATGTAATTTTAGTTTCTTTATTTTGACTTTTGAGTTCCTTTATTTTGGAGTTGTATTTTATTTAAAACTTAAGAGTTTTAGTTTGAAATATATTCAATTTTCTAAAAGCCTATATAAAGGCCTCTTATATCAAACAATAATAAAGAATGAATTATGAAATTTTTTCCCCAAATTTGTGTGAGTTGTGATCTCTCTCAAATCTCTCTTTGTGTGTGAAGCCCTAAAAAACCCCCAGACTAGTGTTGTGAAGCTCTACCTGGCCTATCTCCTTCCCTACATCTCTTCTCTTTCCCTATTAAAAAATTCTCTTCTTATAGAAATATCCCTCTTTTAATTCTCTATTAAAATTTCTCAAAAAATCCCAAAAAATAAAAAAAAATACTGTTAAAAAATCTCCCAAAGAAAACCCCACTAGTACTACTACAGTTCCCCGACCAGCTGCTACAGTGCACCCGACTCGACTGCTACAGTAACAACATACCTGCTACAGTAAAAACATACCCACTAAGTGTTCAAAGTTCGTTTTCAAACCGTATCTCTCATTCGGACTTCAAATCACGCACGGTTCGAAACATTAGATTCGTGAGAGATTTCTCTACACATCCACAAACATCACAAGGACAATGAGACCAACGTAATCCTCAGTAAGTATGATTCTAATCCAGATCAGTTATTTCGAGTCTGATATTTTAATCACTGAGTTTTTATCGATTTAACTGTTGTCCACAAACATGAGATTGTTCGTATCTACTTACCTGTAATTCAGTAACTTTAATATTAATCGTAAAATCTTTTGTCGCAAAATATATTATCTTTAGTTGATTCTCGATTGAAATTAAAGTATGCGCATGTTATTTTGGTTAACTCATATCTGCATTATTAGTTTTAATTCTTTCCTACCAACAATCGTTTCGTGTTGGTGAAGCGTGATTGAGTGTTTTATTATTGATTTCCATACACGCATACACGTTTCACATCATGCAGACTCACAAAACTGGTCAAGATCTAAAAACAATTATCTACTGGCTTGTCTTAGTGTGTGTATGACCACGTGTTCAAAATTGCTTATATACCAATGGCAAACAGAGCGGGGAGGCGGATTCACATAAATATTTGAACTTATACTACATATGAACCGTGGGGCTGCATCTAATTTCCCAAATGGAGCATAAAATTGATGTACCAACATGGGAAGTATATTTGGACAAGATTAGTTAACAAAAATATACTTTATCTTTGTGATCCACGGCAAGTAATAGCCATTTAATAGAAAGCCACTCCCTATAGGGACACTCAACAAGAAAGATAGGGTATAGTTTTGAAGAACTATCAAAAATGGAAACTTGGTCACAGCCAAGAACAAGAGTTAGTCCTGGAAAACATGATGAAAAGAATATCAAATACCTTGAAAAATGCTGACGTAATTATGAATATGGACAATTAACTGACAACAAGAGACAGATGTGTGGCCTTCACCCACAGTAAATTATGCCCACTAGTCAGCTTTTGGTAGTCAGATAATATTCCGACATAATTAGCTGGTTTAGCATTATATGAAAATGGAAATGGTTTAATGACCAAGAAACAAGAGCACTTCCTAGAGAACACGATGAAATGAATACTCTTGGTTGAGATGATAGTGCCACATAAATGCCATAATCATGACTAAGTAATATTCACGCAGAGATGCACTTTTCAAGTTGTAACCACAAATCTCATACTGACCAAAATAAAGGTGTGATCCAACATACTTTTCTTAGGCAAAAATCTAAATGTTTCTACTTCCCAAAGATGCATCTAGTTTTTTTGCAAACTGGCTACTCTAAATTACCAGCACTGCCAAAGTTTTGGCAAATAGAAGCATACTAGAACCGTCTAATTGTTGGATACGGAATAGAAAGCAACCTAATTACCAGCATTGTCTAAGCAAAGCGCACTGCGAGGCGTAAAGCACAAGCGACATGCAGCTGTTATTTTTTTTTTTGTTAATTTGAAAGATTACAAAATTAAAGATAAAATCACAAGATACACAATAAATAACAAGTTGACAATTAAAAATATTAATAAAAACAAAAAAAATGTGCATAGAAACACCAAAAGAAATAGTAACAGCAGCAAAAGACAATAGAAGACCAGCAATAAGAGGGAGGAGGAGAAGCAGCAGCAGTTCAACTAGCAATAACACTAGAGGAGCAACAATATTAGCAACATCAGCAACGAGAGAAAGAGGAAAGAAAGAGTAGAACCAGCAGCAACAACAAACAGTGAAGGCGCAGCAACAACATCAGCAAGAGAAAAAGAATAAGAGGAGGAGTAAAAAGGAACAGCAGTGGCACCAACAACAGTAAGAGAAAGAAAAGAGAAAGAGCAGCAGCAACAACATCAGAGTTGCAGCAACAACCGTGAGAGAAAGAGAAGAGGAGCAATAGCAACAGCGAGAGATAGAAGATGGGTCAGAGAAGAAGAGAAGACCTAGTTCATATTGAGTGCACACTCGAATGCGCTTCAAGCATGCCTTGCGCTCCACGCAATTCGCAAACGAGGCGTGCCTCGCGTTGGAATGGGGTGTGGCGCGCACGCATGCGCATCGCTTCACCTCGCGCGTCAGGCGCGCGCCTCATTGCGCCTCTAACAACATTGCTAATTAATGTGTTATGAAAACCTTAGTCGTTAGCATTTGCCATTTTATGGTAGCATAGTTGATTGTCCCCACAACTTAGTCGTTAGTTAAACTCCTTTAAAAAGAGAGTGAATTTGACTCACCGGTCTGTCCAGAGGCCATCCTGACTCTTGATTTCTTCAACAAATTCTCACCATCAATTTTATTGACATATGACCCGACCCACTTGATTATAAGATATGACCCATTGTTTTCTTTCCTTCAGAAAGCCCTGCTCCACTTGGATCTCGCCCAACCCCCTTTACATTTCTTTCTCAATGTTTTCCTCTCAACTTCTCTGTTTGTGTGCGCGCGGCGCGCGCATGTGCGTGTGTGTGGATGTATAGAATAGTCTCTCTCTAGATGTATAAAGATAGAAAATGTTTTTTCTCAGTGTACCCAATAGTGACCTCAAAAAACTCCCACTCTGTCATCTCTCTCTCTCTCTCTCACACACACACTCTTCCGAAAAACTCCCACTCTATGTCCCCTCTGGACACCTCTCTCGGTTAAAAATTTTGGTAGTATGGTAATTCGGAGAAGGCTTGGAGATCATAGAATAATTACTATTCCTACACATATTTCCTTTAACTTCCAATTCACGTAATCCTCTTTCCATTATATATTCTCTACAACTTGATCCAAGCATATACAATTAGTCATCAAGAATAATAAATTTTATATAATTTTATAAATAGTATAAATCAATGATTTTGACAAATTTAACAATCTTTTGGGAGATTGATTTTATAGATTTCACGAATTATAAGATTCAGTTGAAAAGACGAGATCTTCCAAGCAAAAATAAGTTAATTTTTTTTAGATTTCTAATTTCGACAGAAGTTTTAGTATGTAGAACAATAGTGTTAGTGGTTTCCATGTAAAATTTTGATAAAATTGTTCATTCTGCAAACTAATAAAATTGTTATTTTCTTGATAAAAAAATTCTTGATCTTTTATAGAAAAACTAATTTTCTTAATCTTTCGATAGCAGAATTTTGCTTTAGTTTATTGATTTTGATTGATTAGTTTTTTTTTTTTTTTGATTTGTTGATTTTGCTGACCAAAATTGTTCTTTTCTTAATAAAAACTATTTCTTACTGTTTAATAGGGAAAAAAAACTTTTCTTAATCTTATTCTTACAAAATTTTGCACAGGTTTATTGACTTTTCTTCTTCACTTAGTTGATAATGACAATTAGATATTAACGTAGACTTGATTTGTAATTAATATAGAAGTTGTTAAAGATTTCACAGAATTATCTTAAAATCCACTGTTCTTTCTTAAATTTCCCAGTATCACACCTATATCACTCTTGTAGCAGTCCACAGTAATCAACTAAATAAGCATCCGATTAGTATGTATTTAGCAATAAGCAAGAGATCTGCATTCTAATTCCTGATTAAAAAGCTTTCGAT
This sequence comes from Agave tequilana, assembly GCA_038442645.1. Taxonomy (NCBI): domain Eukaryota; kingdom Viridiplantae; phylum Streptophyta; class Magnoliopsida; order Asparagales; family Asparagaceae; genus Agave; species Agave tequilana. The sequence goes on along the minus strand of JAVJIF010007285.1, from coordinate 26,369 downwards.
GTCTCTAGGATACCTCATTAGAAAGGGGATAGTATGGCCTATAATGCTCATAATATATGCCAAGAATATTGACAGAATTCGATCGAGGGTTACAGTCAGGATCCAGGATCTCAAATTGCTGAAAGTTTTATATTTTTGACTTGTGAGGATCACTCTTTACAATTTCTAAAAGAACCCACCCCCCCCCCCCCCATTTGATATATTGGTGAAATGTGAGTTTCAATTAAATTGACGTGATATTTCTGTATGGTGGTAGATGGATGAAATCTCTTCTATATGTCTTTAGGTATCTAGACTCCAAAAAATCAACACATAAAGCAGTGGGTTACAGTTGCAAGACCTACAAATGTATCAGTTCCAGGAAACACTTAATGTTCCTCACAGGTTATTCACTTTTTCTTGCATGTACAATGCGCATGCCTTTTGATTAATATCATATTTGGTGAACATCGCAAGAGACATGCATTTAGTTACTACATATATAACATAAAAAGAGGGCAAAGGAATTTCTTCTAAGAGTAACCTGAAGCTTTTTAAAGTATCTGTTAACATGTTACATTGAACTAAAAGGCAAGGGACATAACATAGCGAACGATGCAATACACACCTGGGTTGAGAAATCAGCGACATTATATGCAACATGTGACCCCTGGCTTTTGAAGTCATCACCGAGAAATTCCTAATGAATAAAAGAATTTCAACAGTAACACATGAACAGAGCCTCTTAAGGAGAGAAGAAAGAATCAAATAATGCTTCAAATGAGTAATACCTGAGACATGCCACCAATTGAAAATCCTTCAGGAAATGTTTGGCTAAGCCCTTGCATTGGTACCTTTGAAAAAAATGAAAACACATTAAACAGGCACAACACTATACATATAAATTTAATGTGAGACGATAAAACCAGAGCAGCAGACCTGTGTCATCAATCCAGTTTGGGACAGCGGACCCCCAACAGAAGGCTGACTGTTAGGGTTGTCCATGGCAGGGAAGTTAAAAACCGAACCAATATTACCCGCAGCTTGATGGGAGCTTTGTTGGGGAGCAAGGTGACCACCAATAGGACCACCACCATTACCACGCCCAGCTCCAAAACCCCTACTACCCGGCTGAGGGACCTGTGGAATGGCTCCTATAGGTCCATGAACAGCGCCACGAGTTGGAATTGCATATGGTTGAGAATGGGGACCTCCAGGGAACGGAGGGAGAGGGATTCGGGATAAAGGATATCCTAATGGGTGCAGCCCAGGTTTATGAGTGCCATTCGGTGGACCAAATGGATATGTGTGACCTGGATGAGTTTAAAAAATAGATCATCAACACTTGAGCATACAAGGGCAATACATTGACAAATCATAGAAATCCCACAACTGACAGCTGAAAGCATGGAAAAATCTGAACAACCAAAGTGACCAGTATTACAGAGTTTCAATTCATAAAACCAAAACACTTTCTGTATGTCAACCGACAAAAAGAAAGTACCTTTATTGCGGCTGCCTCTCTTGTCAGAATTTGGGCTTGATGAGTTAACAGGCCCAAAGTTGTCACTAGGAGCTACACAAGTAGCAGCTCCATATAGAAATCTACGATCATTGTAGATCTACTCAACATAAGATGATCATCAAAAACAATGTCAGAGCCAAGCATAAGATGTATATGGGTTAACTAAATATAAACTGTGCTTCAGACCAAATGAAGAGCATGATAGGAAATGGACTTTTTCAACTTTATACCTTTTTTGGTTTTTGAAACTGTACCATACTTTGTTTCAAGTTGTTCAAAGGTCCTTCAACAAGGCATTCATGTTCCTGATTATAGGCAACAAGAAAAATTAGTATATACATTTATATATGGTGATTGATGTCACATGTCTCATACTTCACACTTCAGTCGCTCAAGAATACTTTTGATTTTATGTATCCCACTGGTTTTACATCCTTAGGTGTGATGTTTAAGGATAGGAGAGAGGGCGGTGGTTGGTGGTTGTTTCTGTCGGTGCAGCATACAATGGGAACACCTAAAATTCAAGTCTGAAGCTTTCTCTAAGCTAAGCTAAACAAACCAACGACCAATCTGCTATAGCTGGTCATTTCATTCTAAACACATAAAACCTTTTAGATTATTAATAGTTTGGAACCATGAAAACCATAGTATAGTAATAAAAAAACCTCCAACCGAGGAAATGTCAATCGCGCATGTAGTTACCATAGACAAGTGAATGCAGAAAACCTATTAATCCTGAAACACACAAGCCATGCTTGAATACAAAACAACTTATCTAATAGGATCTTGAACAACTTATGCAACATATATCTAGGCAGAAACAACTATCATGTAGGAGCGAAGACACCAGTAACAGAATAAATGTACCTTGTAATGTGTTAATAAGCCGTTCCACAGTGGCTGCTTGCTTAAGACTTTTGGGTTCCCCAAGATAACGATGCCATAACGAGCTCTAGTGAGTGCCACATTCAACCTACGTGGATCATTAAGAAATCCAATACCCTGAAGAAAAGGTAGCAAGCAAAAAACATTTTGATTAGAAAGTCTTGGACCATAAATTAGAAGCACACAACAGGAGATATAACTATTGCCAGGCTTGATACTGATACCAAAATAATTAAACTAAAAAGCTTAATGGGCTAATAGTTTCCAAAAAGACGGAGAGAGTTAATCAATATTTCAACAGGCTGACTTGTGCGCCAATCTGTTCATTGCCCAGTGCTAACAGCCCCTTTGGCTCGAAAGGGTTAAACCGTTGGCTAGTGCTTGCAGTGCTCCTGCTGGCTTTCAGGATAGCATGTGAGATTCTTATGACGCTATCAGAAATGTTAATAAGCAATATGCTTGGAAGCTATATAGCATAGACACTGCTCCAATGAAACCTCACCCATGTCGTCTAAGAACCAACACTTCTTGAGCACTTCCTAAACTTCCTGGGCACGTTTCTAGTGAGATACATTAACCTACTCTACAGAAAGCTGAAAGCCCAGGGCCTATTATTTATACAAATGTTAAAAAAATTATATAAATAGGTTAATTTTAGAATATGTTTGAACTACATATGTAATTATATTATTAGAAACATGTGTGCATGCAAACACGTGTATAGATGAATTCTACCCTCTCTCTCTGTTATTGTTATTATTATCTATTATCACGGTAAGTAATACAATTATTTTATGTAACTATATTCATGTTGTTGTGTCCTATTTTCTAGTGAATTGTGGTGTGGTTGTGACCATATTGTCTTCATGTTCCATGCTCGTGTCCATGCTTCATAGCTTGAAGCAAACAACTGTCCAGACAATGTGCATCATGTCAATTGTGTATCTAAACCTAAATAGACCTTGAACATCCCTTACCAGGTCCTTTTATACTTCTGCTATAATGATAATTTCTTTTCACAATTTTGTCAAAGTTCCATAATAATTTAGGTTTGAAACACCAGTTGCATATTTGAAGATACCCACAGAACTAATGTCTTAATAGCATGAGTTAAACTCCCACGATAAAACATGTAAGAAAGACATTTTAGAAATTCTCTAAAAAAGATGTGCCAAAAGCGGAAAGAATAATCTCTATGCCAAGTGACCGAAGAAGAGAATCGTGAGAATTATCAAAAAATTGTTATCTATAGCACAAATCTGAATGTGACCGAAGATGAGAATCATTAAAGAATTGTTCTAACCATCATTATTTGATCACCAATCCAGGAGTATATTTTTAACCAAATAAAATTGCCAATGGATCATAACAATAATCACTGTAGAAAGGTAGTTTGAAAGTATATCTGTAAGGTCTATAAGAGTAAACAAAACAGATATAAGTATTTACTTATTTTATATTTGTTTCCTTTTTGTGAATATGGACGCAAAATACAGATGCTATCCCAATACTGAACTTGATATCCATATTTTGTAAAGTTCACTACACATCTGAATCAAATTCAGATACTAACCAGACAAATGCTGCTAATTAGGACTAAGAATTTTGTGGTGAGTAAAATTAGTATCTCATATTTTGACCCTGTCTAACATTATTAGTTTAATTTGCAATTGATCATGATGTTACGTAGTGCCAAATCAGATGGGTTTATTTAAATAAGGTCATCTTCTGCTATATTTTGACGTGCATCTGATTTCAGGTATACAAATTTACCAAAATATGAATGTGGAATTCAATTAGGATCAGAATAAATGTAATTACATCCCTTACAAGGACACATGATGATACAAGAAAGACTTAGGCGCCCACTTATACTAAAAACTAGCTTAAATAGTACAAAATATTGACTGAACTGTGATATAAACTATTCAACTTGGGATATAAAAATTGCCAGCAAACAAGTATCCAGAAAAAAGATGGAGTTTTCACATGAACACTGTGGATCGTCCAAACGATGGCCCATAATGCAGTCATCAGCAAGCTTATTTTGAAAACTAGTTCTCAACAAAATGCCATGCTATGTTCCACGGACACGGCAACATCGAAATGGACACGATACGGAAATATATGGCAAATTCTTAGAAATAACATGTGTGTCAGACACGTTTCAGACATGACACGGCTCCATGACAAGAGTCTCTGTGCTACATAAATGCCATGTATCACTCTAAAAGGTCATGTATCACTCTAAAAGGCAGCTATAAAAGAGCCAATTCCAACAATTCTTTTCCTAACAGGGGTATACTGACCATAACCGGAATCTATGTACGGGTGGGACAATCATGCCCAGAGAAAACATTATCTGAACCGATACAATACCATGTCCAGAGAAACCCATATCGGATACGTATCCCATACAATTCTTGTTGGATACTTGTTGAATTCTCGTTGATACATTTACATGAATTCAACAAGTACCAAGCTTAAAACAACAATAAGATGTGGACCGGATGCTTCGTGATGATCATCCATCTACCATCTATGGGATTTGCAAGTTCAATTAAATCAATTGATCTTTCTTCTACTGAAATTTCTACAACTAAAATAAGTTAGTGAAAATGATTTTAACACAACCTACTAATATTTATACAAATTTCACCTTTCAACTGACTCCAAAATTCCTCAACACTCTTGCTCTATGATTAAATTATAAAATATTACAATTATGTATAAAAATAATATATATATATATAATATTACTTAATTTCCGTATCCACGACATATCTGTATTAGTGGGTTTTTCAAACTTCGTGTATCAACATACTGTACCCAATGCTCGTATCTATATCTGTGCAACCTTGGTGATAAGAAAGAGTTATTTATAGTGCATAAAACTAGAGATTTACATTAAAGAATTGATATGTACTTTAGAGCAGCAATTTCCTCTCCATTTGGAAATTTTGGCAAGATCAAACAAGTGCATGTGTTGCATCAGAATTGTGGTGAATGGTTCAAACTTCAAAATAATGCAGAAGTCTTCTTCATGAATAAAAATTAAATAATGAGAGACTTTATTAGAGACAATAAAATTACAGGTAAGAAATATACCTGATGCTCATTGCTCCTCACACATGACAAGATAATGTAATCTTTCTCCCTTCCCTGGAAGGAGTCAACACTTGCAACCTGTAACAAAAGACCACCAGTGTTGCAGTAAATATGTCTAAGAAAGAAAAACTAAAGCGGTGAAGTCAGAGTATAACCTCAATTTCCTTATAAAGCTGTTGTCTGAGGGAGCCATTTCTTGACATAAAGTTTACAATATAAGCCCTCTGTCCTTCATACGGTGTTATAACTCCAATCTGCATGTTTCAGATTTTAAGAGGGTGAAAATGAAGAAATACAAAACAGGCAATGACACATGTAAAACAGAGAGAAATCGCAGCAAGGTTTGAGGCTACCTGACTAGGTATGACACCACTCCTCAAAAATGTTGTTACAATTTTCTCAACGTTCGCAGCCTCGGTTCTATTCAAATATGACGTTCCACTTGCACTAATCTCCTCTTGCCCCATCTTGAGAAGATATTTTATTGAAATGAATGGAACAATAAGCACGTAGACCTCAAAAGAAGTAGGAGGCAGGTTAAGAAAAGAAATTTAGGGAAAAGATGCTAGATACCTGGACATAGAAGAACATAGGACGATTAGGAACTGGCCAAGGAAAATCAATGCCAGATGATTGTCTTTCATTTACCGTCACCCCATTCTGAAGGGTACCTTCATAGAAGCTATTTGAAGGAAATTCAGAAAGGCAAGGATGCATACGATATTGAACCTGCAGTTTGAATAATATTTGCATATGAATGACATTAAACCCAAACCTCATTAATGTATACATATATATATGGTCATATGATATGCTGGCAAAGAGAAAACAGCTTCATCAAAGGAGGAAAATCCTGAAAGATCCTCACAAGGAATATGTAAGAGAACATTCATGGGAACATATAAACCAAAGGTCCTGCTCAGACATCACATGACCACGAATATACACTTTTTTAACTTTCACTTCACAGACTGTTTTTTATTCATCATCACTTAGTCATTTGATCTCGGCCAATTCATAATCGAAATTGAATGTACAATGATTATCATGCATAAGCATAACATATTTAATTCCACTCTAAACACCTGAAGTAAAATCCCTTGGCCAATTCATAATTGGAATTGAATGTATGCATGTTATGCACTTAAAACCCATATCTAGTTCCCGTTCAAATACTCAAGTAAAATTTCTTGGCCAATTCATAATTGGAATTAAATGTACAATGCACATGTCATGCAAAGACATACCACACAACTTCCACTCCAAACACTTATAAGTAAATTTCTATACAGCATATATGAGTAAAAAAGAGAAATATATCTCATTAACCTACACCAGAGATCTGGATTTCATCTAATCACAAGGACTCGGCAGGACCTTGGTATTGGTGACCTAACGAACTTTCCTGCAAAAAAAAACCAAGTTTTGGAACTCATGTTACATCCAAAATGGCTGCAAGCTCAATTTCATAACACTGCTACATGTGGACCTCAAGTTACGGCAACCAAACAGGCCTTAGACCAGCTCCCGAAGGAAGAAAGAAACAATATGTAAGCAACAGTGGGGTAGATGACATTGGTAAGAACTAAGCCGTTGCAATAATGTCGATACCATCAAATATACAGAGTAAGAAGTAGAACAGATTAATGTCATGCGCCAAACAGCTATTCTAAAAATCTGGACATCTATCTTCACATAACAAATTAACCCCCATAAAATGCTGCTAATAATTTTTTAAGATGATGACAGGGAAAAAAGTATATATTTTGCAAAAAAATATAAAAATAAAATACTACATTGCTGTCAATAATAAAAAGGGCATTTTTTTCAAAATAATACAACTTTCAAAAATATTTTTAAAAATCAAACTCCCAAAAATATTTTCAAAAACCGGCCTCTGACACGCCACGTCGATGCGGGGCGAAAATCGATGCGGGGCGTTTCGCCCCGCCAACGTGGCGCCCGCCCTGTAGGTCAGTTTTTCTTTGTCCGAGGTTGGCATCCCCTAATGAAGAATATATTTTTTTACCCAACTATTATTTATCCAGGGTTGCCAATTCCAGACAAAAAGTAATTATTTTGCTTTGTCCAAGATTGACAACCCTTACAAAGAGATTTAATTTTTTTTATATTTTTTCCCTTTGTCCAGGGTTGGCAACCCCGAACAAAGAGGAAAAAAATGACTACAGACTGCCCGCCAGCGTAACGTCTCACACGCTGGCGAGGCAAAACACCCCGCTGCCGATGTGGCGTGTTAGAAGTCGATTTTTGAAAATATTTTTGAGAGAGGTCGGTTTTTGAAAATATTTTTTAAAAAAATTAGATTATCTTGAAAAATTGCCTAATAAAAAATGACATTACAGACTTAGTTTTGCTTATGTCACCTAATATTTCAACAACATTTGAAGAAACTTCTATTATTACAGGACCGGCACCTAATATCTCAACAACATTTGAAGAAACTTCTATTATTACAGCTATTTTGTTTTGATCCACGTTCTTTAAAAATTGTGCAGAAGACAGCTCCATGAAGATTTTTGTTACAAAAATTTTAAAAATGAAGAGAACTCCTTGTGAAAGAGTTCCTTGAATAATTTTGAATAATTTTGGGTTACAAAATGAAAATACAGTGAAGCTCCCCCCCTCCCCCGGAGAATCAGGATGAAACATGCTAAAAATCCTTATAATTGTGATGTAGTAATACCCAAAGGTTTGTTTGCAACATCTATGCAATAATGTGACAACACTCCTGCATATGCAAAACCAACAGTTACCCATTGTGTAAAGCTAGTGTAATATCAGAAGCTGTTGTCATGATGACCATAATGTTAGGACCTGAAACCACTGTGTAGAGATGCATTGCCATAAAAGATGACTACCAGATAAAATAAAATAAAAAATTCTTGAGCAGACAGATAAACATGCAGATAAGGTTGATCTTTAAAACTCTACATTCAATTCTTTGGAAGTACACAATACAGAAATAAAAATGATAACATCTCCTAACTTCCTTAATTAGCTAAAACATACTCTAAGATTAAATAAATCTGGCAATCGTATTTGGTTCAGCCAGTAACGAGAGAATGGGAAGGCAGGAGGATTGACTACGCATTAAATGTCCAGAAAGTAAATTTGACACCTTTTCCTAGTGTTGGGTTTGCTTTAGGAGCTAACATAAACTAGCCATTAAGCATCTATAAATAGACTCAAGGACTTTATATCAAATAGGTTTCTGATTGCATGCTCCAAAAGTTGAGTATAATGTGTTCTTCCATTATACCATAACAAAGCATATAAGCCTGTGTTCACAAATTCCATCAAAATTGCAAGTAGAGTGTTGAGTAACTGATGCATGTGATATATTGAAAACTATTAACTACTTGGAAATCAAATGGCTTCTATGACAACTTTTTGGAATTACAAGCTTTCTGGATGTTTCATGTAAAACATATAATTTGCAGGAAGAAAGGACTCAGCTTCACTTTGTAATTCTCGTTTGCATCAGTGTTCATCTGTTTTGAGACGATAGAAATTTCAACATATTTCTTAAAATACTACCCATCCTGGTGACTTGCACGTCATATGAACAACTTCCCACAGAAACATGTATTATGAGTGTATCAAAAAATAAAATAGATAAACTTAAACTATGATATTAAAAAGAAAATTCCAGTCTTTCTCCAACTTTACAACAACTAAGCCATTTGTCCCAAGTATTTGGGGTAGGCTACATGAACCAAAAGAGAATTATGCCGGATCAGGCACATGGATCAGCTTCATCCACTCATTTCTATCGAGCAATATGCCTTCACTAAGACCTTTAGCCTCTATATCTTGTCAAATTACCTCCATCCATGTTTTCTTCGATCTCCCATGCACTCTTTTAACTTTCCCTAAATTGATACGCTCTACTCGCTGAACTGGCGAATCTGTAGTCTACGTCGCACATGACTAAACCATCGTAGGCAGTTTTCTCTCATCTTCTCTTCTATAGAGGCTACACCTATCTTAGTACGAATATCCTCATTTCTCACCTTATCTCTTCGTGTGTTACCACACATCCAACGAATCATACGCATCTCTGCTACACTCATCTTCTGGGCATGATATCTCTTTATAGCCCAACATTCTGTGTCATATAACAAAGCTGGCCTAATAGCAATCCGATAAAACTTTCAGAAGAATCTTTCTCCAACTTTCAGAACTTAAAACTTATCGGTTAATTGTATCAGTGGAAAAGGTAATTGTATACTATACTAAATATTACTATGGGCAACAAGTCATCAACCAATTTAGGAAGTGAAAGTCTCACCAAATGAACAAACCTTGATCATGGAAAGTTGCATATCAGAGTGTAAACCAAGACCACAGCACTTGTGGTGCAAAAAATTTGGCTGTTGACACAGATTTTCGGCAATTTTGCTATGAAAGAGAAGATCTGGACCACCTCATTGTACCTTTCCTGCCTCTTAGGATGTACAACTCTTGCTCTGGGGACATATGGGCTTGTAGTTTTCAAGACGGGAAGGGGAAGTTTAGCACTTGATCAAAAAGACCACTGACAATTAAAGAGTTCCATCGCAAATTGCTTATGCCGGGAATAACATCTGTAATGTGTCCAAATAGTAAACTGTTTGAAAGAAAATTATAAACCCACTCATATCATCAATGTACTATAATCTTTATAGCATGGTTTCAAATATTGGTCAATTTCGATATATATCAGCAATATCATATCGGGTTTTGAGGTATCCAATACGATATTACCTATAATATCAAGCGATATCGAGATCGATATCGCCTGAGATCGATATCGCCTGTATGCCGATATCATCGATGTTGACAGCCAATATGGATGATATTGATAGTAAGAACTATTGGCCGATATCAATACCCAGATTTTAAAACATGCTTTATAAACTCTAAGTTGAGCCCCAGTCCCAACTATCAGTTCCAAGAGATAGAAATGCCATTTCCAGTATCTGGGTGTGACTCCACAGTTAAAAACCCCGGGACATACTGCATATACACCTATGGGTATCGTGATGGGTATCTGCATACGGACACCACCACCACAGTTGGAGTCAATTGAGATAGGCTTCGCCACCTTCTTGCAGCAGCGGCAAAAGCATTTAGTAGATTACCTCACAAAGAATTACAGGTTCATAGAAAGGGTTAAAATGTGCTATTTAAACTTGAGCATCATAAAACTTTCAGCTGAGAATGACTCAGAACATATATCAACTTGCTGAATTGTTTAGGAGGGTATTATTGTGTCAGAAGATTGGAACTTTTTGTGCTAGTTATTTTATAATACTTTTACAGGCTGATGGGGTGCACAATTTAGGTCAAGAGAACAGTGGCTCCTACCATTTATTTGACCACATTCCACCACCTCTGTATGACTTAGTCGCTTAGTGAGGAGTGATGGTTCTGTATCCTGATGTAAATTGTAAGGTACAGCAGAAAGTAATCCCTTAGTAGTTAATAAAGAGTTGGATATCATAATATAAATCCCACCCAATGGTAATATAAGAACTAAGCCTGTCTCAACACGCACAGAGACCCCGACTGTTAGGGAAAGATATAATGGTGAATCTCCTTAAATTCAAGAAAGTACCAAACTAAAAGCACTAACCTGAAGTCTGATGGGTTTCAGTCCAAGAAGAACAAGGCGCTCAAAAAGAGATTGGGCTAATCCAGCACGGGCTGCTTTCTTACACATTATGACTGGACCAAGCTGGCAATGGTCTCCAACGAGAACAACCTGATTTAAGATGACGCCTGATCAAATACCAAGCCCCATCAAAGAACAACATATTTCTAAAGATTTTCTACCACCACCTACCTGTTTTACACCAAGAACCAATGGAATAAGACATTCAGGTTCTGTAGCCTGAGTAGACTCATCAATAAGAACCTGAAAACATAAATTAACTTCTAGTCAATTGAGAGAAAAGTTTCCCACAAGTTGAAAGTTAACAAATTTTATAAGCATTGACATTTATCTACCTGGCGGAAACGGAAATTTGTTAATCGAGGATCCCCCGCACCAACACAGGTGCAACAAATAACATCAGCACTCTGTAATATCTCCCTTTCAGTGGCCCTTTTCAATGCCTTAAACTTCTTTTCATCACTGCTTGATAGTTCACCTGAAATGGCTCATATTATTTTTTTTCTTTTTTTTCTCCAGAATTTATATGCAGTGAATAGTAGCTAGAAAAAACAAGAAATCCCAAGCGTTAGAACGAAAGAAGATTCAACTTTCCTTCCTCTACCAAATGCCAATGCCTAATAATCATGTCTGAAGATTTGGTGGACAGGATTTAAACATATATAAACAAAACAAAGAAAAATCAAAAGGGGGAGAGAAAGAGAACGGAGAAAGAAAAAAAAGATTTACTAAAAATTCGCTAGACAATAAGATTCAGAATGGGGCGAGAACATACAGTTCTTTAAGAAGGAACCTAAACTCCCAAAGTACATACAAATCTTCTTAAAAAAGGAAAACATAAGCTAAAATGTAACTGGTAGCCATTTGAGAATGATAAATTGATACCTTGTTCATCTTTCAATTGCTGGAGTTTGTGAAGTTCACTTTTTTCAGATGTATCAAGATGTCGAACCTGAAATACTTAATCATAAACGTAAGACCACTGGAAAGTTCCATGACAATGTTTGTATTTGCATGCGCGAACATATCTCTGTCTGAGAGAGAGACAGAGAGATTATACAGCCTATTTTACCTGATAGTGAAGTGTTAAATGTTCTACAGGAGAACTGACAGCCTCTCTTGATTTGGCACAAAGCCTAACAACCTGAAAAGTGCATTATGTATGAAAAATAAGCAAATGTCATTAAGAAAATGTGTAAAATAAACCAAGAATATCAATAATTCACAGTAGAACTACTAAAACGTTTTAATTTAAGGACAAAAGCCCTCGAATACAATGTGTGAAAAGACATACTGATTCCTGTGTGAAAAGACCATCATGTTATGATACCAATGCAACATGTTTTATAAAAGCATATATATTATGCCCTTCGTCAAAGTTTTAGAATAATGCAACAAGTTATCTGTATTATTTTGCTATGCCCGTACGTTTTCCATTAACATAACATTTCAGAAAGAGTTTATTCCGTTTCGTACATATTTCAGAATGATAGAAGAGAGAATCAATCAGATCATGACTGCATGCTGAGCGTTTGAGGTCATGTCTGGATAGCTGGGACCAAAACTTTTAGAATTTCATTTGAGGTAAAAATCCATTGGATTGCACCTATATTCCTTTGGGTGAGAATCCTTGGGATGTCTACCCAAAATGAATATTAGGACACTTAAAAGAAACGGTCTGAAAAAACACGTAAATATCAAAGCTCATTTATCTAATCCTACAATTAGCCCAATCCTTGTTAGTCTAATCCTTATGACTGGATGTGAAAATGGGTGTGCAAGGATTGAAAGAAAGGAATATAGGACTAAATTTTTTAGGATTAGGTGGGCCTATTTAAATAAAGTATTAAGGTATGACACCAAAGTACACCACCATATTAACGTTCATTTCATACAGCAGCATAACATATCATGGCATCACACTGTCATGAGCACACTACAACCAAATGTATCATAAAGGTTCAAGTCTCCTATGTTTACGCTAAACCCTAGGTCTGCTGGTTCTGCTTAGTAACCAGAAAAATCATTGATGTATTCCTACATAGGTATACGCTTTCTCTGTACAATATTGTACCCTCTGCACTACGTAGATATTGCTAATGTTTCCTGTTAAATAGTTTTTTTAAATTTTTTTGTTTCCTGTTAAATACTTGTGTCAAGGCAAGTAACCTCTGAGCCATGCTCAACATGTATCTAATTTAATTCTTTTCATACTTGACAAGGTTAGAAAAAAGAAAATGACAGTTCTTTGATATATGCTATGTGAGTTTAAAGCAATATTAAGTGAAAAATGGTGATATGAGAAAAGTTTTGCTAATTTCTGGTTTCTATTTGAAATGGAAGCCAAGCCAACTAATCTTCCGGTTATAGTGGATCAACACCATCAACCAGCCTGTATCTTGACAATTTCACCCATTTCGGCTAAGAACTATTAGTATTTTACTGATAATTGGGTGTTGTTTGCAGGTCTGTTTGATAAAAAGTAAATGGATACAGCCAAAAGGACTAAATAGGTGGTATGCTTAAGAAATAAGATAAGACAAAGAGGAAAGAACAGAAAAGGAAGACCCCCCCACCCTTGTTCTCTAGTCTTGTCTCCCTCCCCCCTGCCCTGTCTCCATGCTAACTTACTTGCAACAGGACCTAATGTCCGCACTTTGGTCACGTGACATATATAATTAGCTGTTATGTTTCTGTTATTTCTGCAACCAACCAATCCCTCAATATTGATTCTTTTATTTGTTGGTTGAACTTTTTACGGATCTAAGGGAAGTGAATGATTTTTCCAACTTATGACAGGACCTAATGTTTCTCCTTCATGCTAACTTACATGCAACAGGACCTAATGTCGCACATTGGTCACATGACGTATATAATTAGATGTTACGTTTCTGTTATTTCTCCAACCAACCAATCCCTCCCTCTATTATTGATTCTTTCATTTGTTGGTTGGACATTTTACGGATCTAAGAAAAGTGGATGGTTTTTCCAACTTATGATAGCACAGTTTGCCGGGCTTTTGAAAGTTTTACCTTTAATAAAGACTCTTGTAGCTGTTAAGTGAGGGGAAAAACCATAGTACAATCACTGTTTTTTCTGCTCAATGATTTTTAAAAAATCCCAAATAAAATACCATGATGACTAGACCTGTATCAACTAATATCTGACATTTACTGGTTGGCATCAGACTTATACTAGTAGCCATAAAAATTTAGCTGATTGCCTTTTCTAGAGATGTTGCCAGATTGGAATGCTCCAAAGCCGATCTCATAACGGTCAATATGTATGTGTCAAGAATTCTCCAAAAACCTGGTGGAAGAATCGTATGAAGCCAATTCAGAGCACAATCCAATGTACTTGTAGGGTCACAAATCGCACCCAGAAGAACAAAATTTGTAAAAAAATCAATACCATTTGTCTAATTTCTGGAAAAATATTATATCAATTTATCCGCTAAATCGTGTTCTATGGTCAAGTAAGAAGTGAAGCTATTGACAAAGAATCACACAACATTATCCAAAACTTTTAGCCTCAAGCCTGCTGAAATAATCATCTTTCATGTGTAGCAACAAATGAAAGAGAAAAAAACAAAAAAAAAAAAACAATGTTCTAAAAGGCGGTTTCAGTACGCGCGCGGTCCGGGAGCGCATAATACTTAAGCGGTTTAAACGGTGATTAAACGGATTACATATTTTATTATTATTTTAATATATAATAATATTATAATACTTAAAATACGCAAATATGAATTCTATAAACTCTCAAAAAAACCATAAAAGATATAACAAATATAACTTGAAAAATTAAATTGCTTGTACTAAGAGGAATTTAAAAAGTAATAATGCCAATGAGTTCAAAGTACATCAATGTACTTCCATTTAGAAAAGTAATAATGGATCGGGTTTGAGTTCAGTTAGTTAATGGGTTCGAATTCGAACCCAAACGTTTAAACGGACGCTAATTAATCAACGATTAGATTTAATCGTCGCTTAAGCGAATTATTCGCTTGGCTGAGTAATCCAACCGCTTTCTTCAAGTTCTGTTCGGTTTCAGGTCGAAAACATTTAAGCGGCCGATTAATCGACCTCTTAAACCTTTTTTTAGAACACTGGGAAAAAAATTCATGAAACAGGAATACAAAGGCCCTTTGAAAATTACCAATAAAAAAGCCAATAACAAGAAAGAAAAAAATGGAAGTAAATGGTCCCAAAATCTTTACCTTCAACCCAGTTGAGCTTATCTTCTCAGCCAGTTGGTCAACAGCCACATTGCTTGGAGCACATACCAAGACCTGAAGTAATGGAAAAAGTCGCTATGAAAAAGCATTAATCCTCAAAATGGCGGTATAGATTCTCCCAGCTAACATGCAATTTACCTGTCCTTGTCCTTGTTTAGCCATGTGATATACAATTGCTGCAGATGTCACTGTTTTTCCAGTGCCAGGAGGCCCTTGTATTAAACTAATTGGTTTCTGAAGGACAGTCTTAACTGCAAAAACCTGCATTAGAACAAGAAGTCTGAGAGAGCTACATTTGTTACAAGCATAAAAATAACACTTAAGCCTAGAGATCTATATTGAAGAATAAAAATATTCGCATTCTAGCGTCGAAATAACGAGTATGTCAAAGTGCAATTTCTATACAATAAGTCAGTTTAAAAAATAGTATCCGTGTAAAACAAATTCAGTCAATACAAATAAAAGAAATAATAGCATGTTTAAAGCATCTGATGATGGCATCTTAAATTAGATGAATAATTGCATAAGGAACTCCTAGAAAGTAACACGAGTTAAAAGGGTTGAGTGCAAAAGAAAACAAAGCAACTTTGACTCAAAATATGCTAGTTAAGTATAGCTGAAGAGAAACATTACAAGAAAGGAAATAGGAAACTAAAACTGCGACATAGAAAAGAAAGAAAGCGAGGGAGAGAATTACTCATGTTGTTTCACATTCATTCAAACTCAGTGACCCACAGAATACACCGACAAGAGAAACATTATAAACATTCATTATTCCCTCTGAAGCATGTTCAAGATTGTCGTATTGCCAAAGAATTATTATGTTGTTACTTCTGTGACTACTCCATATCATTTATATGGATGACTTGTTCCAACCGTGGTTTTGATATGACGGACAGAATTACTTATATTTTTTCACAACCATTCAGACTCAGTGACCAAACAAAATGCACCGCTGTGAAGACATGAGCATTCATCATTCTGTTTGCAGCATCTTTAAGATTTTTGCAGCGTCTTTAAGATAATAATACTGCCAGTGAGTTACTTTGAGTTGTTTCACAAACTTTCAACCCCAGGGACCTACTTCACCATTCCAGTTCATTTATATGGAAGGCTTTCCCAACCATAGTTTTGATTCCATATTCTAATAAAATGGCAGCTCTATGAGAAATCAAGGAAGAATATCCACAACAAACAAGGTTGCTACACTTGAGTATCAACCCGTACAGTATGCTAGTCCATATTAATTCATATCCACTACAAGCTATATACAGGATGTTCATTTAGAAACCCCTAATTGTGCTTTTCTGACTTCTTCACCTAAAATATGTACATCAAATCAGTCTGATTGATAAAATATCAAGCAAGCGCACGTGCAGCGGGGGGTGGATCCGGTGTATGTCTTGGAAAGTTCAAATTTAATGCTGTAACCATAATATAACATTGACTAAATCATAAAATATGAATGGCATATCCGATAAGTTAGAACCTTAAGAACACGCTGAACAAGCATGCAAGTGTCCGGAAAAAAAATTAGCAATAAAAATTTATTTAAAGCCATGTCCTGTTTATTAACAGAATAGTAATGATCCTGTGTTAGTTAAACAATCCACCGAAATAAGCAAAAACAAAAATAGAAAAGTGAACCTGGGATGCATTTAGTTCAGGAAGGCCTGGAGCACCAAAGCGGCGAGGTAGTGTATTACGGACAACTTGGAGTTCAACTTCATGACCCAGGAGGTGATGGTATATGTATCTGTTTAAAATCAATACATATGTATACAGATACATATAGTCAGTGATGGTGCCACATTTATCTAGAATGGCTATCAAACTTTACTTACAACTAAATTTACATTCTATTATGACAGTTATTTAATAGAATTCAATCAACAAAATATGTAGTTGCCAATAGCTTGGAAAGCCAACTCCAGATTCCGTTTATGAAGGCAAGCTTAGAATGTTCACTTTCTTTTAGTGGGTAGTAGGCAAACATCAGTGCATTCATCGCTATCAAAAATAGCTGAACCTAATACATGTGAACCTAAAAATTCACTTAAAGACCCAATCATGCGAGCTCATCAAGAATTAGATAAGTAGCTCACCCACTGACACTTGTTTCATCCACAGCAAAAGTTTTCATTGCTCCTTGCATTCGATCAAAGCTAGTACTCTTCCAAACGAAGTCTACATGGAAACCATGGTTCACATCAACAGGTACTCCCTGATGATGGAGTAAAGTAAGCATCTGATCCTTCCAAAAGAAAGCCAAAACAACAACCATGTCATATGCTTAATAAAATGGTACTACCTGACTGGCACGAAGTTCAAGTGCTACTTCCTCCTGAGCAGTTAGCTTGATCTGAAGTAAACAAGATAACAGATCATGAGCACAGAGTTAAAACACAAATAGTTTAATGTGCCTCTTATGAGAAATAACTTCCAAGTTCACAAAATATACAGAAACTTGGTAATTGCAAATGCAGAAGCAGTAGATATGTATCAGTCTGCTTATGAGGCTGTTGCATATATATAAGCATACCACATGCCCCACAGACTGCCACGCAGGATGAGCTGCATCCCCTGAATATCGCAGACGTAACTCATCTCCTGGAACAAGCCTTAGTTCATTATCCTCCTATAAAATTACATTTTCCACTCAAATGTCAGAAAAAAAAAAAAAGTAGGGAAGCTAGCCTGAAATTTAAAATTAATAAAAAGATGAATCTGATGACATAATTCTCTCATATTATAAACAGATTATAATTTTCTTCTTAAAAAATTTAAGTCATGTTCACCACACAACCTTGGGAAAAACAAAATAGGCCACACGCTTCTTGTTAAGGCCGACATCCCATCGTATAGACACGTTGTCTTTGCTCTGTGACTCCTTCATCATCTATACACATCAAAAGAAAATGAACCACTAGTTAGTTCGCATCATCTTAGCACACCATTACATAAATTAAATACACAGTCACAATCCACATATATCAGAAACTAAAAAAGAGATTTCATACTTCCATAACCCAAGCAGATGTACCTTATCATAATCAGCTTCAAGCTTTATGAGTGGTGCAAATACATTTTGGTACTGCCAATAGAAAACCCAACAAAATAGCTTCAGCAATAAGTTTAAATAAATAGAATGCTGAGAAAGATAAACTTGTATCAAAGCTTCCCTAGTATAAATAGGGGTGGCATTGGGTAGGAACAGGATCAGTCAGGTCAGGTTCGATATATGATGCAAATATATTTAGCTGCATAGGCTTTACCCAATACCCAACCTGATACTCTTGCCAGCCATTGTTGCCAGCTTGACCCATACCAGCTAGTGGTTCAAATCTCTACACCCGCTTATTAACCTCCTATCTCTTCACACCTTATTAACCGGTCATTGTTGCCAGCTTCAATTAGTTTTTAGGACATAAAATTTGAATTTTATGACAAAATAATTCTCCATACAAACCCCGACAAGACCCTAAACAGTGTTAGAGTTGACTTATCAAACTAAGTTCCATTAGAACTCCACGATGGACCATTCCATAGATGATTTGTACCATTCATCTTATTTACACACCCAAGTTAGCCTAACAATGGGAGACAAACTGGTTCCAAATATTTTAACCCATGTACCAAACATCTTTTTTCTATTTAAATAGCATATTTAGTGCAACCATTTGATGAGCGGATAAGAATGATTACAACCACTTGATTTCCCATTGTTAAGCTAATTTTGGCAATGTAGATGAAGATGAACAATTTGCATCATCCACGGGATGGTCCAATGTGTTCTGACAAAACTTAGTTTAAGAAGCATTCTCATAGGATCACTTCCCATATACAGTGAACGATGAGCAACCATGTGTAAAGCATGCTACCTCCATACAGTAGCAATCAACCAAAAAAAGCAGGTCATGCGGGTAAAGAGGGCTCTATCCATACTCCACCTGTTTAAATTGTGAGTGGCAATTGCCTACATATATCAACCCATGAATGAAGTTGCCTAAGACATCTTTTGCAGGTGGGTAGGGTTAGCGTGTCGGATCAAAAATTGCCAGCCCTCTGCCTATCTAAAGTTAAATTCAATTCATAAAGTGCATTCTGCAAGCCCTATGCCTATCTAAAGTGACATTCAAATCATAAACTGCATTGTACAGCACTATGCCTATCTAAAGTGATATTCGATTCATAAGGTGCATTCTGCCTTCCATCATCTAGATCAGATCCCGAACCTGATATGCATCTTCATACTTCATGGATACAGGCTGAGGTTCATCATCTACACCAGGCTTCTCAAGATCTTCCAAAGACGCGTCAGGGTTTGTTTTCCAGAGCTCTTCTACTTTGTTGATTTGCTGAGCACTAATTTGGCGTGCCCTGAGCTGCTCTTGTTCAGAAGGGACCTGCAAGAGATGAAGAAGAATTTAGCATATAGTAAGAAACCTGCCATTCAAGAAAGAAATTATGAATCAAAACCTCCGAACCTTGACCAACCAAGGCAAGAAACACCTATCATCAATAAGGGGACACCACTGGCTGAGATCCCAATTCATGTCTTTCAGTGCATTGACATTCAGACAAGGTTCTCTGCACAAGAGAACGACAACACTCTCTGTTTTCGCAGAAATAAATCCTAAAAGGAAAACATTCCTGCAACCACAATTATAGCACTCGAGTATGGTTTCCCCTAACGGGCTATCTTTATGAAGACAAACTTCTTTATGTTTTGCTCGAACCTGGAGGAGAAAAAAATTATATTTTGATAGTCAGCATAAACAATGATGAGAATAATCAAGGTCAATATTCCATGCACTTGCAAAGTTGACAAGAAATATATGTACCACCATCCAGCACAGCAAGGGTGTGACTATAGCCTAGAGTATACTGATAAACTATAACATGTTTCTTAATGTATCATGTCTCTTTGCAAACAAAAATTTGACAAAACATTATTTACATGTGATGAATAAAAGAACTGAATATTTTAATGGGCTCCACTCTCCATCAAGCACCACATCCCACAAATGCCACCAACATGTCAGCAACCTTGCTCCAGGATGTCCTATCCAAAAAAAAGCGCTTTTGCCATCTCTCTTTTTTCCCATCTTTTCTCCAGCGCTTTGTTGTTTAAATATCCTTTGGAATTGAATACAGAAATTATTCAGTTAAATGATAATTAATGATGATAATCACGATTCACTACATTGAAATGGCTTGTCCGGGTTTACAATTGTAATTAACTTGCAAAATTAATCTAGGGACAGGACTATTTGAGAGAGAGAACATTAAAGAATTCAACTAGACAGCCCAACCAAATCTCAACCCAAGCATCAAGATCATCAATGGGTTGGTTCAGTTAGGAAGATGGGTCGCCCGGGCTCGGGTTCAGACATCTGAGGTCAGGTTCAGGTTGGGCTGAGCAAGCAAACACTAAGGTACTAGGTTGATTTTTTCCCCCTTCTAATAACTATTAGGCCTTAAAGAAATGAGCTAGTAGAAAAGCATACATGCGTTCAAATTCAGATAGCTATAAGAAAGAAACTCATAAGACTCCCCGAAAAACCTCCAATTATGCACTCTCTTAGGAATGTTGAGTCGTGTAGATCCTCAATAACATAATCTGTGAGAAATTTGCCATATTTCAGAAATCAGAGGGAAAAAAACTCATAAAACAAGTTTAACTCCTTTGGTTCGCCACAGAACGGTGATAGTACCATCTCAAATTTATTAAGGTGGAAAACATGACTATTTAACAGACCTTAAAGAGAGTAATTTCTAAAACCATTAGAGATGGTCATATGATGGAGAAGGTGTCCTTTCAACATGGGTCAGTGGTGAGCTATCTGGGCGTCTACGATGAAATCAACCCACGGTAAAACAAAAAACCATGCATATTCCACTCCACATGTCCAACTGTCACTTGATGCCCAAGAACCCTAATGCGACCAAGATTTATTTACCTTCTCCGAAAATTCCATCTGTGGTATTGGATCTTCATAGTAATAGACAAGTAGAATAGACCATTTTTCCCAAAAGCCCTAATGCAACCAAGATTTATTTACCATATCCAAAGAATCCATCGCATTGGATCTTCATAGTAGTAGACAAGTAGAATAGTCTGCTTTCTTGGAGCCTTTATTCGGTAGATGGTTCTCTTGTTTATTATCCAAGAAGTTTATTTTCCAAGTCTACAAGATAATGAATTAATTATATGCACTTTCTTCGAGATGACATCATCAGTTTACAATCATCTTTAAGCTAGACCCAATGAAATCCTCAAAAGTTGTTCAGAAGTTGTTATGGGACCGGCAAAAAACTATGGTGCACCAAAGTTCTATCATCTAAGAAGGTATCTCAGCTAGACACAATTAAATGAATTGTTTCTTGCTAATAAGCTCTCTTAGCGTCATTGTCTGGCCAGTTACCAAGGTCAGCATAAGTGCTTATAGTACTCAAACTTATTTCTAATACAACCAGACCAAAATTCCCACCACCGCTATAAATTTCATCGGCCCACACAAATTTGAAAGCATCCTATAAAGCTTTTTCCCAAAGTGTTATTGCCAAGCGCGTCCTCAGGATATCACATCTTTAATCTTCTTCCACAAGCCTTTGTCTAATCCCAGGTTACAATGAATTCAAATCCAATACCAGAACTCTAGTACTAGCAGCGTGAAGGATTGAATGTATGCAGGTAAATCATCTACTTAACTAGTCATGAACATTGAGCACCTCTGCACACCTCTATCAACTATGGCGAAAACTTAGGCAAAGCTACTTCAAATCAATCACAAAACCAAATGCCCCAATTGTCATTTGTTCAAGATGAGGTCCTTTGATACTTAGGACTCTTTTCTTATGGAACGTTCATCAGCCTCCTCAAGAATTAAGAATATCGACCTTATAACAAATAAGAAGTTTTGTGTCCCTAGGCTTGCCCCATGAGAGAGGGAAAGAGAAACACCATAATCCGTTCCTTAAATCTTACAGCCAATACCTGCAATATTGCATCTACAAAACTGATATGAGCTACCTCATGATTAGCAAATTGCTCAATCCATCAGTTCAAACCTATCCAATTCCCATAAAAAAATAAAGCTAGAGTTTTCTTATTTTTTTTAACAAAGGACACAACCTGCTCTTCAAAACAGGCCATGTGATAACCCAAACTCCACACCTTAAGCTATGCCAGCTAGAATGTAAACAATAGAGAAAGGAACTATAAAGACACAAAAGAGTGTGTGATGTGTTTCAATCCACATAGGTCAACAACGATAAAAGCATTGTTCTAAGAAGCCCGCAGAACCCGGGGGGGGGGGGGGGGGGGGGGGGGGGGGGGGGGGGGGGGGGGGGGGGGGGGAGGACACTTTAGCCTCCGCTTTTTGATTTAGAAGATATCAACATTGTGTGTAACATCTTCTTATGTTGATGTGTTGTTATCATTACAAAAATTAGTGTCAATTTCTTATTTCTTCATTAATTATAAATTTCTGAATTTCTTTTTCTAA
This sequence comes from Agave tequilana, assembly GCA_038442645.1. Lineage (NCBI taxonomy): Eukaryota > Viridiplantae > Streptophyta > Magnoliopsida > Asparagales > Asparagaceae > Agave > Agave tequilana. The sequence continues at coordinate 3,447 of JAVJIF010007285.1, read as the reverse complement.
CTTTTTTGTTTTTAGTATTTTTAATTCTAAAAAACCCCTTCGCGCTTTTGCAATCAAATCCCGCTAACGCCTAGGTCATGCCTTGCCACATCACTCCCACTTTCAATTTCCACATTATTGTCTAAAAAATCTCTACTTTTTCCTGTGCATGCATATCCCTGCATGGTTCATCAAGTTTTCACAGCTGATATAGCCAGAAGAATTACACTTTGCACTTCTATAAAAAATTTCTTCCAGTTTAAAACTATGATTTCTACAAAACTGCATAACAATACATTTATATCATTACCTACTAGTCATTTCTGTTTCCTGAACTAAAAGATTTTTTTTCCAACTGCCTACTATTTTAACCCGACCATGATGAACTCTAGAGAACTGAAAAATGGACCATTTAACTACAATCGAGTTTCATACATCTATGTAGTTGCAGAATTATAATAGTGCAAGTCCCTGAAATACTCAGCGATACACCAAGCAAAGATTAGCGAAGGTTTCGCTACTGACCAAGTGATTGACAATGTGCGATCCCGAAGTATTTCCCCTCGAATTGCAAAACCACTTGCGGCAAGATGGAATGTTGCACCGGACAACGCAAGCCGGGTTCTGAATCCCACAGTACCTGCACGCATGCTCAACAAAACCCCCTTCCCGTACTCAAAACCCTCATCATCGGCAGTATCCTCGAAGTTAAGACCCCCGATTCCCCCGTGAGAGAATCAACGGACGAGGCCGCAGCCGCCGGGCTGCTCGCTGCCCTCTCGCGGCTTTAGCCGATGACGAAGGGGAGAGGCCCACGTCGGAGGCGGGGAGATCGGCGGGGGAGGAGGATTCCGGCGGGGGCGGGGGCGGCGGGGGCCAGGCGGAGGATCGGGTGGGCTGGGAGAGCTCGCGGAACTCGGGGTAGTCGAAGTCGTCGTCGCCCTGGGTGTTGAACTCGATGAAGGTGTAGGCGTCGTCGCCGGTGGTGTCGGGCTGGGACGCCGTCTCGTAGAGGTTGTTGACGACTGATTTGGAGTCCATGGCTAGGGTTAGGGTTTAGAAATGAGATTTAGGGTTAGAGTTTTGGTTTCAGTGGGTGAGATTTGGTGCTAGGGTTTTAGTTTTTGGGAGAGGAGAGGAACGGGGGAACATATGAGGGGGGAGAGAGAGAGAGAAGGTAGAGGCGCTTTAGATTCCGGAACGAATCGGTGAAAAGGGGACGCGGGGGAGAGGAAAAGGGAAAGCGCGAGGGTTAGTTAACCGCGGTTAGATGCGAGGTTCTCTTTTCGTCCTTATTTAATTTAATTGCACTGGTGGACCAGGCAAAGGGTATGGATGGGCTTTTCAGTCTTTTACAAACGAAGATAATGGGCCGAAACGACTCCAAGTTCGACATTTCTGTTGGGTTTACAAACTCATGAGACACTGTTGCTTGATGTGTCGATGCGAGAATATAATGCCGCTTCATGTGCAGCCAAGCGAACCTTTCATTTCATTTCATTTCATTTTTATTTTTTTTTTCAAGCCGAAATGAAATTTTCCGAACAATTCAAGTCTGTTGTTAAGACATCTATAGCTTTCAAAAGCAACTCCATCTTCAGTTCAAATCATTTTCTTATCGTCCTACATGATAGCTCTTTTGCTCTTTTAGAAATTAGAAAGCGACTTGGACCGTCAATCGACGGTGATTAATTGTCTTTTTTCTTTTATATTTTTGCTTTCTTTGTTTGCCTATAAAAAAATTCAACACTATTAAGTAATATAGAATTAACATACTAAGAGGATCAAAATATAAAAAATTATCATGAACTTTTCTTCATTTTCAAAAAATTATTATGAAATTTCAAAAATACATAAACTTATCATAAATTTAGCTTAGTTTTGAAAAGCTACCACACACAGTTGACGGTCAAGTTAAAAAAGACTATAATGCCCCATAGTTAAAATCGACCCCTACAGTCTAATTCTCAAAAAATTACTTTAATAGTTACCAGTATGATAGTCATAAAATGTTCTTGTAATATCCACACGACACTAACTTAACATTCTGTTGACGAATGGTAATTTTTTGAAAATCAAAAAAAAAAATTCATAATAATTTTATGTATTATTGAAAGTTTATAATAGTTTTTGAAAATAGGAGATCAAGTTTTTTGCATTTTAAACTAATTAACGGTGACATTCGGGCCTGTTTTCTTCATGCCTCAATCCAAACTGACAGTGATTTTTGATATTTGACCTTTTAAAATAAAATCATACTAAATAGCTTAATTAGTAGGTAGAAATAGATCCGATTTATTAGTAAATTAAGATGTAGAACCCTAAGGAAACAGGCTTGGCGACCCCATTTGATGAATATTTACATGAACTACTTTCTTTAGTTTAAGCTAAATTATCTTATTTACCACAATAATATTTGGTTGTATGCTTAAATGTCGAATATATATAACAAAAAATAATTAAAAACGCATGTGAGAAGGAAGTGTAAGGATCCCAGTTTTTAATCACCAAAGTTAATCTATTTCATAGTCCTCGTAATCATCTCCAATATTATCAAAATTTTGACAGCGTATCCTCTATAAATAGGAGTCTGTCTTGATACAATACATACAATTTCGGCTTGGTATCGCCTATAATCCTTAAACTTGAATTATATGAATTCTCAACATTCAATCTCAATAACAAAAATACAATCACATACTCGAAGGTACATCCCTCGGTATCATATTCTAACATAAAACAACTCAAATCTTTGTCCAAATACAATTAGATCTCATGTATATACAGAGAGAGAAACTTGTGTCACTCCGGAAGGATTCGAAACTGAATCCTTCCCACTCAAATACAACCCTACGATATCCAAACGTAAGATCCACTCCGTTAAAATTGATCTACATTATTTCAGGTGACTAAAAATAAAAATCATATTTTTAAATACTTTTTCTCATCCATCAAGTAGGCACAAAATGGACAGCTGGAATTGTGAGTCGGTTAGTTAACATTGTAGAATATTGAAATCTAATAATAATTGGTGTGTGAGGATATTTAAGTGTTTAGATCATTAGGAAATATTCGGATCGAGAATTTGTGTGTCTAAAAATGTAGATCTAAGCAATATGCTATTTTCGGCCATCCATTTTGCGCCTACCTGATGGATGGGCAAAAAATATTTAAAATACAAGATTTTTTATTTTTAGAAATAATGTAGATCAATTTCAACGGAGTGAATCTTGTTGACCCAAGGTTACAATCACCCATTTTATGATTTTGATGATAACTGTGGTTATTTAGTACTAATTAAGTTCAAGTGTTTAAGTATATTTCAGGATTCTAAGTATTCAAGGAGTTTTCTTTCTATAAGGGAAGATATTGAAGGCTCAAGAAGATTCAAATACGGAATTAAATTTCAAAGCACTCAAACGTCGCTAAAGGAGAAGCCCGGTTGAAGATATTGTAATCACCTAGAGC